>JAODAL010004798.1:0-151528 GCA_025379985.1 Phyllomedusa bahiana | reverse complement strand
AAAAAAAAAACACGTAACTGTGTTTTTTTCGTACATAACGGATTTTTGGAACAAAAAACCCTGGCTGACTAAAGATTGTGGTTGTAATTTAAGGCAAGGTGGTATATCAACAGTCACAAAAATTAAATAAAACCCTATCTGAAATGTATACTGATAAAAGTGGAGTTTTGAGTAAAAAAGAGCCCTGCAGTTATAAAAATGAGTTTACCCCAAATTAATTCGGCTGCCCAATACCCGGGAAATATTTCAATAGAAAATGTTAATAATAAAGATATTCCACTACAATTTTTCCACAAAGTCTTGGTGATTTATCAATGTTCTTTTAGATGAGCTTGTCTGTGTTCGCCCGGGCCCCCCCCCCCGCTCCCCCTGCCGTGAATGGACAGCGGGAGATCCCTGTTTTAAAAATTTTAGCTAACTACAAAAATTCTTCAAATTTAACTAACAAAATTGGGGGATCAAGCTATTAGTAGAGGTTTCTTGTGAAAGAAATAGATAATTCGCTGAGCTGTTTGGCCCAGAAGAGCGCGGTCCTTTCCTTGAGAGCTGGGGGTGGGGCTAAAAAGGGAAAAGCTGTTCTATGTAAAACGAGGTATGTGATTTTTCCCCAATGAAACCTACACTCCCAGTCATGACGTGACAACATGTCCCCTGCTCTATTCTGTAATTGTTTTGCTGGCCCCCCAAAAATTTACAGAAGCCCCGAAAAAAGGCCGTCTTAATAGATGTGCTCGTTTTAACCTTAATTATGCAGATTGGAAAAATTCGATCACCATAAAAACCTTGCCGTTTCAACTTTGTCGATAAAAATCGCTCAACACTAGTTACTTTAAATTAATCATCTCATCATATAAAAACTCAATGACCGGTTTACTATGCACACTGTCCATCTGGGGTTGCCATTGTGTTTGACTCCAAGATCATCTCCAAATGGAGTTGTTGTCTGTTTAGAGTCCCATTACAAGTCTGAGCTATACTAAAAGATCATTTAATACATGGTAAGATTCTTAATACTTCTCCTTCAAAAACAGTCAACATAATAGCCTCACGTTGTTGCTCCAAAATTGTCAGCTGCACATTCATTCTGCAAATCTCTGATCAACCAAATCCCAAAAGGGCTCTATTAGTTTGAGATTTAGTGACCATGTTGGCCATTTGAGTACATTGAACACATTGTCATGTTCATGGAACCATTTTGAGATGATGGGTGCTTTGTAACATGTCAGATTCTCCTACTGGAAATAACATTATAGAACAAGACTAGATCTTCTACACTTTTTTTACACTAATATAACTTTTGTATTAGGTCTCCATTGATCTTTAACATGAGGAATTCATTTCTTGATTGTTTGAATACTCTGACTGGTCTTGTGTATGTAAAGTTTTTTTGGTGATAGCAGGAGTGTAGCTCTAGAAAAGGGGGAGGTTTAAATCAATGCTGGGGCCCGGAAAATAATGGGTCAAAGGCCTTGCTACTAAAACACCCGTTGTAAAAAATAAAACCATGGTAGGTAGGGTCCGTTTTATAGATTTTTCAATGGGGCACTGGAACTTTAAGTTATGCCTCAGGCTGAAAGCTTTTCCTCCTTACCTCCCCATACACATGCACATGCACTGACCATGCATGTCTGTCTTTACAATAGGGACTGGGGAGTAAGCTACAAGCAGACAACTGTAGTGCTTGCCTATTTCCTGCAAGAACAAAGGATCAGACATGCTAATATAATTGTTTTCCCCAAGGGTAGTTACAGGACTAGGATTCGCCCATTTATATCCATTGCAAATTCTGTCAAGAATGACACAAAAATAGCTCCACAATTTTTTTCCATGGAAATAACGGACACTGAATCAATAGGGTTCGTTGGTCGCCAATGGTATCCATTGTACAACGGGTCTGGCTCTAGATCTGCAACAGAGATTTCAAAAGGAACCTCCGACACAGATATAAACCTGGTCTAACATTTGCCTTCGGGGAAGGAGAGTTGGGATAGTGCTATCCTTATTGAGTTATCAGCCAGCCATGTTAAAACATCAAAATTAGTAGGTTACACTGATGTTCATCTCATGTTTATAACCACTTCAAAAAGTTTTCTTTTACATTAATCATTTTCTATATTCTATAATTTTTTATATATTATATTCAGTTCTGTTTATCACCTCTTAGAGACGGAATGTCGTAAAATACTTTCCCTAGAAAAGTTCAGGGCCAGGTTTCCCGGGGCTGGAATCTCCTTTTTTCCTTGTCTTTACACTCATAGCTACGTTTACAAACTGATCTCACAGTTTACTCACGAGTAGTGGAATCCGGTCGCATGGAAAGCCCTGAATTGTCGAGCTGTCCTGCTGTCCAGGAATTCTGGGATATGGTAATGTCATTCACAAGAACTCACCTTACAAATTATGTCCCCAACAACCCTCTCTTAACACAATTTGGATGTACAGTTATGTCCATTTGCATGAAGGATTATGCACTAATATCACATGTCACCTGTAGCCAATCATACCAGGGGATACTGGGTAGGGAAGGTGCTGAAGACATATAACAGCCTGCTATCTTAGAACAGCCAGTTGTTGTTTGTAGTTGGTAGTGAGATGAGAGTTTAAGTTAGTGCAGAAAAAGATGTCATCTGACCACCAGCAGGGAGTGAAATAGAAGAAGGCAAGGCCAGTATACCAGGCCTAAATAGAGAGAAAATATACTCACAGGTAAAGGAAAAAAACTGAGTAGCAAGAGAAGAGTAAGATAAAAGAGACAGACAAGAGACTAAAATAAGAAGAGAGATGCAATCATCAGTAATGAGAGAAGTAGGATAAGAGGTGCCCCTATTCTTCCAGAAAAGGTAAGCCTTCTGTTTTATTACCATTGGGCTATAAGATCACTAGTAAAGTGTTGGCAGGACAAAAATTGAGGCTACTCTTGCTTGGCTGAAAGGTGATTGCTGCAGACACAACAGGGTTAAATTAATTAGAGTGTGAACCCCTCATTGTGAAACATTGTGAAACCTGTGTGTGAAACTGTAACTGGACGTCCACAAGTTTGAGCCACAATTAAAGTCTTTTAAGACCCCAACCTGCTGCTGTCTTTGTGGTTCTTATCTGTTGGTTGCACTACAACTTCCAGTACACCAATAATGATAGGCCTCATTCACCATTACTTTGCACACATGCTTTTATAGTGCCTCTGTCACCAACTATCCATGACCAAGTCTACTTACTTATAGGACTGCAACACACTCAGGACGATTACTAAAAACAACTTTTATTCAAAACTAATACTATAAAAGAAAAGAGAACAACAAAAAAATACAAACAGAAAAATACTCTCCCTGGTAAATGTATTTACATCAAAGAATAAATATATATTGATAGATAAGAATACTGTTGAAATTTTTCTCTCTGATAAACCTCTTATAATGGAGGAGAAAAGCGTTGGGATATAGTGATTATCTTGTCTAGTTTCTATATCAATAATCTATTGATTTTTTTGGTTGAATCTATATACCAATAATCCATGTACAGGTTGTCATGATCATGCCAGAAATAACCCCAGCGTTGAGTTCTGGTCGCCGGCCATGGCCATTGCGACGTAAGCCGTGGTTTTTGACATAGTGTCTACATTTGTGTTCACTAGTGTGAACTGGGTTTTCTTCCCTGCTATCTTGATTGATTCCTGGCCGAGGCCCGGGCCAGGAATCGTCCAGCACTCCACGGGTTAACCTGGTCTCTTGCTCCTGGTGATTGACAGCTCTACTTCCTATCTGGTCTTCTGTTTCTTCCTCCTATTGCCTTTGTCCTTAGTTCTCCTGGAAGCGTATTTAGAGGGGTTCTTCTGTCTTCTTCTCCTTGCCTACTTGTTATATCTGTTATGTTTTTGCCTAAAACTTCCTCCCTCTTTATTCAGTGCCTCCCTGTTATCTTACTCTTGCATGTTTTCACACGTTTAATATCTTCTAGCTTCTGTCTTTGTTACCATGCGTTCCCCGTATAGTTACCTGACTATAGCTCTTGACCATGCCCCTTATTAGGTGTTAGTGGTATTGTTTTTCCTGGCGTCAATGTAGTTTACCTACGTCTATTCAGTATAGTTTCAGCTTCTTCTGGATGTGCCTGACCTATTAAGGATTCTCTGGGCACCCCTGAAAAGGCAGGGACAGGGTGTTGGGGATCAGTGTCAGTCGACACTCGTGTCTGTGTCTGTACGTGCGCCCTTACGGATCCCTATCTACCTTATAACCAGGCCCAACCCCCAGGTCGACCCTCTCACTCGTGCGGTTCAATAATAGTACCTGACTTGTCGGCTCACCGGACCGCCATGGGATGAGTTGACAACTCAGCTTCCAGGGCATGGCGGGGCTTCAAAATACAAGTCCCCACTCATGCGTCTGGATGCCATAACTACACCGACGGTACCAATGGACTTGCTGCCCGCGTCTGTCTCCCTACCAAGCCCCTTTATTTAGTTGTATCTAGGCATAACGTCCATAAGTCTACAGATGGCTATCTTCCAGATCGCTTTGAGACGAAAATCCTGACAGGTACCGAACCTTTTAGGGAATCAGTAATTTATTTTTTTTCGCTTCAACTATTTATTCCACTGAGGCTGAAGAGATTAACCGTTTGTTGATGTCTCTCCTCCAGGTGCCCGCACCTCAGATTGGTCATTAGCATATAACCCCTCTGAAGCCCCCAGAGTGGAGATCATATGGAGCAGATTGTTCTTTTTTTGGCTTTAGGACAGTGTTAATGAAAACCCCAACCCGTGTGGCCATGGACGGAGACTCATTTGCTCGCTATTCAGCAGGGCCGCGCTATGGCCTTAAGTACTACAGTTCCGAGATCCGAGCATGGTGTAAGCGTTGACCAGTAGTGTGGTCTACCAACCTCTGAAGACCACCTTTTTCAAACAAGGACTGAGCTGATGCCCGTGAAAGAGATGCTATGGTCAGTGCCATCCAATCCTGAGACCGGTCCGTCTTAACGCACTTGGGCCCCTGGCGGCAGAGAGTTATACTGGGCCCCCCCCCCCCAACAAATAATAAAAAAAAAGACACTCAAGAGAAACAAAATATAACACATTAACCAGCTCAGGTTCTTCACCATGACATTACAAGAGACAGGACACAATCTCTCTCTCATCATCTCTCTCTCTCTATACGCAAAAGCAACCTGACACAGGGAACTCACCGGAGACGTCCTTCTCTGATCAGGGTTCCGTTCTTCCTTACGATTGTCTTATCACTTGTTCCTCTCCTTCCGACCAGCACCGCCATGCACAGCCTTTGTCCCGTGCCGCGAGCTCGTTCCCTGCACATAATGTAACACACAAACAACTTAGAATCCTCCACTTTATCAGCATTCACTACCGATTCCACCTCTGTTATGAGCGCCCAACCATACTAAGTAGCAGTATGAATACAGGCACACTGTAGTGTAATATGCCTGCCCCCGTAGTATGTATAGCCCTCCCCTTCGTACGATTGTAGGCCCCCTTGTAAATATCTCCCCCATAGACCTGTAGGGCCCTCCCTGTATTTCCACTCATAGATAGGGCCAGAATTACAGGCATGTCAGGGCAGAATATATGTACGTACAGGGCAGTAAAAGCCAGCAGAGGCATTAATATAGGTAGGCAGAAGCAGTATTACAGCCAGGCAAGATGCAGACATATATAGGTGCAGGCTATGGCATAAATGGCATATAATAGCTAACTCGGGCACTATATGGTGCAGGCAGGGCAGTAATATGGGCAGTAATATAGCCGACAGGGCAGCTACATATGGCGGCAGATACTGGCAGCGCAGGACAGTATATGGGTAGTATAATGTGGCAGACACAGAGCTTGCAGTAAATAGCGTAAGAGACAAGCAGTTTATATGGCAGAGAAGTGCATCATATGGGCAGTGCAGGAGACAGTATAATAGAGCCCGGCAGTTATATAGGCCGCAGACAGTATATAGCCAGTATATGGCAGGACAAGGGCAGTATAATGGGCAGGCAGCTAGGATATAGCCAGGCAGGGAAATATATTGGTCAGGCAGGCAGTATATTGGTTAGTATAATGGGGCAGACAGGGCAGTACTATATACTAGTCAATGAGGAGGAATAAGTATATGGCCATGGCAGGCATATATGGGCATGGCAGGTCAGAATATAGTGCCACGGCAGGACAGTATTTATGGGCAGACAGAGCAGTGATATATGTAGACAGGGCAGTATATAGGCAGGGAATGGCCAGTAATAACATGGGCATGCAAGCGGGCCGAGTATAATTGGCAGGGCAGGGGCAGTATATGGGCAGCTATAGTGGGCTGCAGGGGCAGTATATGGGGCAGGCAAGGGCAGTAAAAATGGAGCAGAGCAGGAGCAGTAAATGGGGCAGTATATGGAGGCAGGGTGGGCAAAAAAGTTATAGTGCAGCAGGGCAGTATATGGCCATGCAGGGTCTGTATAAGGGCATGGCATGAGCGTGTCAGTATATGTGGCAGGCAGTGGGCAAGTAGTTTAAAAAAAAATAAACAAAAAAAAATGTTACTTCACCTGGATATTCCCACGCTCTTCCACCTCGGCCGTTGCCGGGTGTGCTCTCACAGCAGATGTGCGGGAGGCCGCGGAGCAGGACGCGAGTTGGACTTACATCACATCGCGCGCCAGCCCCGCGGCCTCCATTGGAGCGCTGAACACCAGACGGATCAGTAGAACCCAGCTGTTCAGCTGTCGTCCGCTGCTATGGACCGTCGTCTTTGCAGGCGGCGCCGTGAATGGTGCTGCCATGGCATGGGTCCTGTGAGACCACGGCCATGTCAGCCATGTTGATGGATGGTTAGTCCTGATGCCACAGACCGGCGCCGGTTCTCTCGGGTCCGCGTAGGGTAAACCCCAGTCTCTCCCCCTGCACGCTGCCGAGCCAGGACCTTGCAGGCCCTAGACCAGGCAGAGCTTGGGCTGTCGCTCCACTGGTCTGGTAGGCCGGGCTACCCGGAGGGCCCCCTGAAGTCACGTTGGGGCCCCCTCGTCGCAGTGGCCTACTTGGCCGAATGGAAGAAGACGGGCCCGCCCTTAGACCCTGAGTTCGACTTTATGACCTAGCTGTGACTATTGAACAAGAAGACAAGGAGAGACGCCAGGGGAAAAGCAAGGGTGAATTTAACTGTTCAGCTCAGTCCAAGGCTTTCCTGATGAAAACCTGCTTCTTCCTTCTTGCGATAGTTTCATCTCCCCATCTCCCTCTGCGAGTCTTCTGAAAGAACTCATGGTGTTGGTCTTTACGTCCTGCTGCCACCCAGGGAGTGGAGACCACCGCTTTTGGAGAACGCCATGTGCCTTTATGGCTGGATAGACCTTGGGACGCATTTCCATGACAAGGACTGCCTATAGAGGCCTATTCACTAGCCTCAAGGTAACACCGAAACGTTCTGCACAAATTTCCAGGGAAGTAACTCGGATGTACAGGTACCTCCTAACTCTGATAACAATTTTTTACTTGCCCGTAACCTATAGTTTTCCTAGCTCCAAGACTTTTATGCTTGTCGTGCCCTGATTGACTCGGGGCTGCAACGCTAATTTCAATCAGTATGAGTGGCTTGTGCCTAAAAACCTATTGTTTGCGAACTATGTTGCTTTGTGTTCCCATTTTTATCTTCAGGGTGAATTCTACCTCACTAACACTGGAGGAAGAACAAAAATTTTTGTACTGCTGAGGTCACTTAGAATGTTTGGGGATTTCGATCATACTGAAAAACTCATTTTTTGTCAATCGTGAGAAACTCTCTGCAGTATATTACATTCATTGGGTTGCCCTGCTACCGCCTTCCCATAATCCCGGTAGTTCAAAACCTGGAGACCCGACCGATTCTTGATCAAATGGGGTGAGACTCATGTGGTTCTCATTCAAAAACAGTGCCATCCCTTGCATAGTGTGCGTGTAATTATAGCTCATGAATATTTCAGAATAATAATTCGTAGCGGGTCTTTGATGGGGATGTTGGGGAACATCTGCTCCACACCAACCTGATGATTTGCATCTATATGACCTGCCCACCGGGGGCAAATGCTCAAAAAACCCCTTTTTTTTTTTATTGGGGGTCTGTCCCCGTGAACGATAATCTATGGCATCTGTCAATTGAGAAACCTGAAAATATTCCTTCTTCTACGGAGTAGTGGTCACCACCGAATGCCTTTCAGAATATATGTCCTCAACAACCAGTTCACAAAATTTCCATGGCGCCTCCCAAGCCTGGCCCGTTTTTGCCGAAGACGATGGTTCCCACTTCTCACCGTATTCGCAGCACTTAACAGGTGATAAGACAAAGAATTAGAAACCGGGGCCGTTAATTCAAACTGTCTACCAGTCTGGGCTAGAGACAGTCATAAGACACTCTACAAAATCCCAACTAAAAACTAAAAAAACCTAGTAAAAACGCGCGAACCAGAGACCAAAATATGTCCGCGCTCCGGGGATGGTCCGGAGTCTCATCTGCAAAACATGCCCCCAGCTTGGAAAACAGGAAAGAATTCACTGCAGTGGTCCAGGATCTGCTATAACACAAAGAGGATCTGTTGATAGTTGCCGGTTGGCCCCTCATTAAGTGGGGGGGTACGTCTGAATGCATGCCAAAAGAACCGCAGCGGTTGAAGTTTCTGGGTCCCCGGCCATGGCTGGTTACGACTTAAAGCCGTGGTTTTTTGACACACACAGTGCTCTACATTTGTGTTCTCACTAGTGTCGGAACTGTTGTTCTATCCCGCTATCTTTGAATTGAGATACTGCGCCTACGCCCGGGCCAGGCATCGGCTCCCAGCCGACTCCCCGGGTTAAACTGGCTCCGTTGCTCCTGGTGCGATTGACAGCATCTACTCTTCCTATCAGGGTCCTTCTGTTTCTTCCTCTATTGCCTTGGTACTTAAGTTTCTCTAGGAATGAAATAACAGGGATCTTCTGTCTCTTCTCCTTGCCTGTTATATGTTTTCGCGTTTCTGCCTATAACTCGCCCTCTTTCATTCTGTTGCCCCTGGTTATCTTACTCTGCTTTTTTTCGACGTTTAGTTCATACCGCCTTCTGACTTTGTCTCACCCGCGTTTCCGATAGTGTTAGCCGCGACTTGCTTGCTTGAACCATCCACTTAATGATGTTTTTTACTGTTTGTACTGCGTCTTGTGATTCCCACCCTAACATTCAGTATAGTGTTCCATACCTCTATCTGGTTGGGCCGGAGCCTATTGAAGGAGTTCTGGGATCACGCCCACAAAGGCAGGGACCAGGGGTAGGGATCATTGTCATGGCCTCACGCTGGTTCCAGTGTCTGTTCCGTGTCTGCACCTGACGGATCCTTACACAGGTGTTACACGGTTGACTGGTAGGTACTAATTGTATAACATAACCATTTTCTTTGTGAATTTAGGAGTCTTTATCTGTCATAGTGGTTTCTGCCCGTTATATTGGAGGTTACTATTTGAGTTATGTTTATATGTATACCAAGGGGAGACATGTCTGGAACTAGTGGTGGCATCGAAGTTCATTGTTTCAACTGTTGTTTCAGTGAAAAATTTGCCTGAATGTTATGTATTGTAACCATGTAAAATGTTTTTTGTTGCATTCAAAAATGTGTGTCTAAAATAAAAAAGTTTTGTTAGTTCATTGCACCTCACCTGTGTGTTTGAGCACATTAACGGAACTTAGTCGGTGCTATAGTAATTGAGCGCCAAACATGTTATAAAGGCTATAGATAGGGCTGGTAATAAAAGAAAAGTCATTAAGAATGCAATGTCAGATGAATATAAACTATGCGTAGGGATCTTGTCTTGATGCGCACCAGGACAGGTTATGAGCAAGACCTGTGCTGTGCTGGCCTCTTGCTGAGCATTTATAACTAAAGGGTGAGAGCAGCAAAAAACAAAATTTCAATATAATGTACAGTAAAAATTAAAAATAGCAAAATCCTGAACAACATCATTAGTTCACGTTTCGTGTTAGTGGATCCACTTTACCACCCGCAAAGCGACGGTGTTAGCGACACTGGCAGGGTGAGACGGAATCTAAGGGTTAGTTGGTCGGCCGAGGATTTCGGGAGCTGGGGGGGTGGGGGGAGAGGGCTTTACCAGGTCGCTACCTGACCCTGACGTCTTACTTTTCTCTTCAGTGGCGATCCGAGTTAGAAGCGTTGCTACAGAGATTCATTAGCAGGCTCGTAGGTCGGACAAAAGGCTAATGAGGTCAGACAGGGGTGCGGCAAGTTCTTGTTGTCGAGGTGAACGAGGCAAGTAAGGTACGGTACAACACAGTTAACATGACGTGACTCAAAGAACGCCTTTCCTGAGTAGGGGCTGTAAGGCACTAGAGATCCGGCAGGGTAAATCAGGAATAGGCAGGCCCTCAAATAGGTGCAGCACCGGCATAAAGACGAATCACCGTGGTGCGCTGGCCCTATAAATCAACACTGCTGGGCGCGCGCAGCACCGCTGACTGAGACAACAGCAGGAGCGTTGGCCTGAAAGTTGTACACGGGGACGATGCAGGGGTGAATGCAGCGGTGGGCAGTGGAGGCCAGAAGTATGCGCATTCCGTGACAGTACCCGCCCCCGCTCCACTTTGTCATCCCCCTCTTTCTGGCCTAATGAACTTACGGATATACATTATGGACCAACTATTTGTCTATCTGGCTCCCAGGAACCTCTCTCTACTTCTGACCCGGACCCCTGTCCAGTCCAGATTAGGAAATACAGTTATTCACCCTCTAATGGTCTTCAATGTCGCGGAGGAACCTCTCTGATTGGTAAAGATGATGGTGGCCTTCTTGCTACAGGAGATCGTAGGAGCACTTTCCGGGAGAAGCGATTCAGGACTACACCGGCTTTAAGAGTGAGACGTGTGAAGGGAGTTCGGGACACGGCTTCGTAGGGGTAAGCCTAGAGCATGTAGGCCACTGGGTTGATGTCGCGGTTGAGAAGTTCTCGAATGGTCCATGAACCGTGTGTCCCATTTATACTTGGGGATCTTAAAGGCGTAATGTACTGGATCGCTGATGGACGCCACACCTTGTCTACGGGAGAGTAAAACCTGGGAAAGGTCTTCGCCGTTTGTCTGCTTGCCTCTTTATACATGCAGGGAGCAGGAAGCCAGTTGTAGGTGGAAAGGCATGTCCTGAACCAATGGCCGGATTAGGTCAGCAGACCCACGAATACCCCTCTATCCTCTACGGTACGTGCACAAATCACGAGGCGACAGAGATGGGCAGAGGGGTGCGGCGTGAACCTCCACTGTTCCGTTTAGACAAGTGAAGAAGATGGCGGGACCCCAGGCAGGACTCTGAGAGTCTAAATAATTATACGTGATAATCGTATCCGGGAAAAAAGAATTAGCCCAGTCGTACCCAGAGTGCAAATGTGGCTCTTTTGAACAAAACTTGGCTGCATAATATAAGTGAGAAAAACAGCTATTTAAAATTTATACGATATAACAATAAGGTGGTTTTTTGCAGCCAATGTGAGAATCCGAGGTCTATTACTTAGAAAATTTCTTCTATCCTAATTGTAAGTACAAGCAGTGGCTCTTTGTACAAAACTGGGCGGCACAAAAGTGAACAACAGCTTAATAAAATGAATACGGATAGAAAAGTGTTTTTTGCACCAATGAAATACACCAGTCAGTTACTAGAAAATTTCTTGTATCCGTAATGAGTAAGTGACTACAGGTGGCTCTTTGAACAAAAACTGGGCTAGCACAAAAGTGAAAAACAGCCGTATTTAAAATTATAACGTGGGATAAGAAAAGGTTGCTTTTTTTGCACATGAAATTACAACCACATAATTACTATGAAAATTCTTCTGTATCCTAGCATGTACGTCACCAACCAGTGGGATCTGTTAAATACACACTACAAAAACTGGGACTGCTCCAAAAGTGAAAACCAGCTATCTTATAAAATTTATATACTTATAACAAAGGTGGTTTATTCACCAAGTGAACGTGACCAACCAGCATTCTACTAGAAAATTTCTGTTATCCTAATTTACAGTACAAGGGGGCTTTTTGAAAAAAAAATGGATGCACAAAGTGAAAAACACTTTTAAAATTTATACGGATAAAAAAAGGTGGTTTTTTGCACCAATGAAGTACACCAGCAGTTATAGAAAATTTCTGCACCTAATGAAAGTACAAGTGGCTCTTTGAAAAAAGTGGCGTAGGTAGTTGCCCAGGACCTGTTTAAACCCTCTCCACTTGTCTTTGGGTCGGGAGGGGTAGCCGAGGAAAAGGCCCAATTTAAACCCTGGACTTGGCACAGGGGGGAGCGCCAAATTGGACTGAATTGGACCCAGGGCCCAAAAGACAATATGAAAAGGGAAAGTCCTGCAACGGAAAAGTGCTGGGAAGAGGCGGCAAGATGAGGACAAAGGGGAGCCCTGGCAGGGAATGAAATGGCCATTTTTTGAGAAGGGTTTTTTAAGAAGGGGAGATTGGTTACTCCCCACACACGGTATTACCGGGGAAAAAGAGGTAATCCGTATAAAACCTAGCCACATGAGCCCCAAGGGCAGTTATGATTGGTATGGCTGCAGAAAACCTGCGGCTTGTGACAAAAAGACTTGTTCGGGGGCCAGGATGTGAAAGATGCCACGAATCACGAACATCTTTAGTGGGGTGGCTACCAATAGAACGAAAAGATCGGGGGGCAAGACTTTTGTTTTCCCCTGGATGTCCCCCCCCAAGCGTTTCCCAAAATTTAAATACCTCTTCCAAAAAGCCGGGGGTACATACTCTTGCCCCGGGGGTTGTCGAAATCTACCGTGCGGAGAGATTATCCTTTTAGGAAGGATGATTGACGGGTGGGTTCATCCCCTATCACGTCCGAACACGGGAAAGCATCCGCCTTGATATTTTTTTCACCGGACGAAATGAAGAGAAAGCAAAAGAAAGCGACCACGGCCTGCCGGGGATTTAGCGTTGGCCCTCTGCAGATAAAGAAATTCCGTGGTCGGTGACACGTGACTGGGGGAGAGCTCCTTTCGAGAAGATAGCGCCATTCTCCAAGCTATTTTTATGGCCAGCATTTTCCCTTTCCCCCAAGGAATAGTTCCTCTCTGCCGCGGAAAAGGTTCTTAAAAAAACCACACTGGGGGCTTTCCCTTGGGCCTTTTTGGGGGAGCACCCCCAGCTCCAGGGGGAGGGGTCAACCCCAAGGGAAGGTCTCTCCCTATCAGGCCCCAAAACAGGGGCGGAAGCAAATGCAGATTTTAACTTTTTCAAAGGCCCTTTCACTGCTGGTGGCCAAAGCCTCGGGGTTTAATTTTTTTTTGGGGAGAACCACGATTGGGGACACCAGTGAGGAGAATTTGGGGGGCAGGGAACTGCCTAAAAAAGGGTTTGGCGAACCCCAAAAATCTCTGTATGGCACGGAGGCCCAGGGACGAGGGCTTTTGCCAAAAAGGGGGGCAAAAATTTTAAAACCCCCTTTTTTCCCCCTTGTCTAAAAGGGATGTAGCCGGAGAAAAGGAAAGATTTTTTTGGGGGAAGAACACTTTTCCAATTTTTGGCGTAAAGAGGGGTTTTAGCACATATTCGCCCGAGAACTTGTGGGGCCAGGGGGCCGGGGTGGGACCCCCGGGGTCGGTGAAAAGATCAGGAATGTCGTCCAGGTAACAATCACACAGGTTTATAAGAGATTCTGAAAAATTTCGTTTTTTAAAAACCCCCGGGAAAAGACTCTGGACCCCAAAAAGGCATCATCAGGTACTCGAAGTGGCCATCTCGAGTGTTAAAGGTCATCGTCCATTTTTCCCCCTTCTCGGACCCGAATGAGATTTGAAAGGGCAGCTTTGGGCCCATTTGTAAAAGATTTTGGCTCCACAGAGACTCAAACAGCTCAGGGGTCAACAGAAAGGGTGATTTTTTTTAAAAGGTGATCCTTTTGAGCCCGGGCGGTAATCGATACAGGGATTAGAAACCATTTTTCTTTGCCACGAAAAAACCCCGGCCCCGGCGGGGTGGGGGAGGATTTAAACAAATAAACCCCTTTGAAGTTTCTCCTGGATGTAAGCAGCCTTTGGCTTGGTAATTTTTTGGTACGCCCAGGGTTTAAAACCCTGACCCGGGGAGGAAAAAAGTGCCGGAGGGTCATTGGGGCATTTCATAGTGACGATGAGGAGGTAGGGTTTCAGCTTTTTTCCTCCGAGAACACGCCGAAAATTTTTTTGGTTGGGGCGGGGAAAACCCCCCAGCGTTTTTGACGTTATAGGGGAAAAAGGGGGAAAGGGCCCCGGTGAGGTGCCACCAAACAGCGGAGAACGAAAACCTTGTCCCCAACGTAAAGACTTCGCCCCAACCCCTTTCCCAGCACCGGGGAAAAGTTGCGGCACCAAAAAAGGCCCGGGAAAATAATGAGGAGGGACCGGGGCAAACATAAAACGTAATCTCTCCTAATGAGGGGCCCCAAACCTGAAAGGGCCCAAAAGGCCCGGAAAAAAAAAACCCAAAAGGGGGAAAACATTGAGGATCTCTCCACTGATAAAGTTGGCCAGAGGTCTCCCCAGGGGACCACAGGGGGGTTTAAAATGTTTGGGGCCCCCCAAACCCCGGCATCCCCCAAATTTCCCTTTGGCGACCCCGATTCCAGGAAACCAAAGGTTTGAACCCGACGGGGCCCCGGGAATCTTTCAGGGGGAGGAAAAGGGTTGTTCACACCTCGGTTTTTCCCCCGGGACAGGGGGGGACGGAGCGGGAAACCCCCTGCGGAATTTTTTCGGGACTGGCACAATAAGGCACTTTTTTTCCCTCTTCGTCATCAGGACAGCTCCTGTGCGGGATAGGGGGGCCCTGCCCACCTGATGGGCCCTCCGAAACCATTGGGGGTAGACTGTTGTGGGGGGCCTTTGGAACACAGGGGGCCAAGCCCCGGGGGCCCGGTGTCCTGGCCAACTCGGGGCCCTAGACAAATTCCTTTTGCCTTTCAGAGAAACGGACGTAAAAGGGGTGGCCAAGGAATGGGGTTTCCCATTAAGGAGGATGGAAGATCCCCGGGCGGAGAGGGCATCCTTGATCTGGCTGGCGGGGCCCTTCGGGGAAAAGTGGTACAAAAACGCTCCCTTTCCAGGCTAAATTCGGAAGTCAGAGTGTGAAAAAAACACAAACCATAATTTTCCCACAAGGAAAAAACCCTTTTTGGGAAAATTTTTAGGGAAAGGGGGGTTTTTTTTGCGGGTGATGCACAAGCGGGTTCCCGGGTACACTTCGGAAACCCCGAAGAAAGGGTAACCGAGATCGCCCTGCGGGGAAACCCTCGGTTTTTAAAGCGGAGGGGGCCCCCGGGCCAAAGGGTTTTTAGAAAAAGGGCTGACCACAAAGGCCCCTTAGACCTTTTCCGACGGGAAAAAGGACCGACCAAAAGGGGTTCCACAAAGGGGGAGCATTGGGGGGATTAAAACCCCCAGGGGCCCTTTTGGGGTCCCTATCAAAATTTATAGGGGGTAGAAAAAACCGGGGGGTTTGGGCAGCGGACATTACCGGAAACCCCTTTGGGCCACGGGGGCTGCCCACAGCGGCCGGGTGCTGCTGCTGAAAGGCGGAAATTGCTTTTATCATTTGGGCGCAGCTGGTTAAGCTGTTGGGCAATCGTTTGGACCGCTGACCACGGTGGGGGGTGGGGTTTAAACGACGCTCGAAAAAGGCACCTTTGGGGGGATCCATGCCGGATATTACCCGGGCCGGGTTTTCCCGTAGGGGGATCCACACACCCCCGCAAGTATGGTGGGTTTGCCCCCGCAGGGAGCGGAAAATAAATAGGTCCCGGGTTTTCCACAAGCCCACCCAAAAACGGGAAAGGTTTGCCCGCTCAGGGAGTCTACCAGGGGGCCCCTAAACCCTTTTTGTTGGGGCCCTTTCTTGCATGGCAGCCGAGGTAATTGTGTGGTACAGAATCGCAGGGAGGTTTTTATTCCCGGGACAGGAATGAGGTGGGGCAGGCGGCAAAGGCTCGTGGTTTTTGGGGGAAAGGAAAGGGAAGAAGGGGCCCGGGACACGGAAAAAAGGCCCAGACTCAAAAGAAAACCCTTTTCATAGGGGGTAAGGCCTAAAAATCCCGCCCGGGTAACCAGGGGAGAAAGGCTTAAAAAAAAGGGGCAGCCGGGCCGGCAATAACCCAAATTAACCCCGGGGCGCTGGGCCCTTAAATTTTAAAAACTGCGGCCGGCCGCGCCAAGGGGGCGGGGCCGCGCGCTCCCCGGGACAGAGGGCTAAAAGCAGGGAGCGTAGCCGGGTAAGTCTTTCAGGGGGAACCCCTGCAGGGGGAATAGCTCCCCCCGCGCCCCGACATGCGGGTCCCCGGGCCCCCTCGGGGAAGGGGAAAAAGGGAAAAGGGGGTGCGCCTTTCGACCTGGGAGGGGGTCGCAGGGGCATACAAGACAATAATTGGAAAAGGGTTTAAATTTAAATTTAAAATTTTTTAAATTTAAAATGCTTTTATTTTTAGATACATTTTTAAAATGAGTTTTTTTATATTTTTTGGGGTATAACTTTTTTATATTAATTTTTTTATGAAAAACATTTTTTTTGGGAAAATTTAAATTAAAATTTAAATTTTTTATAGTTTTTATAAGGGGTCCCTAAATTACTTTTTATTATTTTTACGTATTTAACATTTTTCCCCCAACAGCAAATTAGCTCTACCCTTTGAAATCCTCAGGTTTAGGCAGATCACAAATTGGGAAAAAGGTTTTTGCCTGTTGGGGGCAGTAATTCCCCTGGTTTTGCCGGGAACCCCTTTATATATGTTCCCTTTTAATAGGGGTGTGGAAATTTGGGTGCCCCAGGACGCCCCAAAACAAACCCTTCCCCCCCCCCCCCCCCCCCCCCTGTTTTGGGCTTTAAAAATGTTGGTCCCTTTTGAAAATGCACCTAACACCCTTTATTTGGTTCCCTTTTAAAATCATAGCCGGCTCAGGGTTTGGCGCAAAAAGACGCCCGGAAAAAAGGGGGAAAATCCCCATTATAAAATTTTCTCCTCCCGGGGTTGCAAGTTTTTTCAAAGTTTGGCCCTTTCCTTCCCCTCCCCTTCGGATTTATCTTTTTTGCTCCCTAAGATTTTGACCAGGGATTTCTAAGGTTGGATAGGAGGTTCCTGTGTAGGGCCGCCCTTATCAGGGTGATAGCCCTGCTTTAGGTAGGGTTTTATCTTGTTTTGATTTACAGGGAGGTATTTCTGTTTGCCCCTTTTTTTTTTGTTCCTTTTATAGTATTGGTATTGAAAAAAGTTATTTTATGCATATGCATTTTATCCATGCTTTTGCTGTGTCTTACTTTGAATTTGTGGTAAATCCTAATTTTATAACCAAGAGGTTTTCTAAGCCATTTATGCTAAATTGGTTTTGTGCTTGTTAACACACTGAGACTACCATACAGGCCATCTTTCACAACTACACATACAATCTACAGAGTCTCTACCAGAGCTAGTCTCCTTAGCGACAAAGCCTTCCAAAAACACAGGAGTATATAGGACACCTCCAGAAACTGGCTCACTGAATGACTTTCAGTTTGAGAGACTTTAAGACAAACTCTCAGGCAACTTAAACACGTGCTACTCACCCTTGTCACCACATCTACCAACTCAGTCTTGGACAATGTCGCCCGTTTTCTCTCATTTTTTATGGTAAAAAAAGCCTGGGCCAAAAGATAAATAGCCAAGAAGGTTCCTAGGCACCTTATATGGCGTAAATCCATTTGTTTATTTTTGGGTCCCCCTGCCCTAAAAAAAAACCTTTACAGTTCTGATTGTTTTTGGGGCAAACTTTTTTTACCAGAAAACTCAAATCTACATCAGTATTGAGCTCTTCTACCGCTCATATTGCAGTTGGGTTTTCGCTCTGCAGACTGGAACCCACCAAAATTGCCATCAGTGTTACTTAGTACCTTGCAGGGATAGTGGACCCCACACGAGCCATTTTGTGTTCTTCAGTACTATTGGTGCTCAGAGAGGTAGAGCAAATAAAAAAAAAAAAACAAACATGAAGAAACAGCATATACACAACATGCAAACTTATGTAGTTAGAGTTAAGTACAGCAGCCATTTAATCAACACCCCATCTGTTTGCAGCTGTACTACTCATAGCAGTCTCCCTTATGGCTCCTTTGATAAACCCCTTCTTAAGGAATCTATCTATGCCCTTAACCTTGTTTTTTTTCTTCTCAATATCAGAGAACCAGTGCCTCATTCCCTGCAAGCAGCTCTTTGAAACTTTTTGCCCGGTTTTTTGCTACAACAAGTAATCAGCAGAAACAAAAATTGCATAATTTTGGGGCCTTTTATGAAAACTGTCTAGGTCTAAAACTCCCTTTGTTGCCCATAGCAACCAATCAGAGCACACCTCTCATTTTTCCAGAGCACTATATGAAAGGAAAGGCGTGCTCTGGGCAACAAAGTGAGTTTTAGATCCAGAAAGTTTTCATCCATGTGGCCCTAAATGTTAAGTATTATACAAACATTAACAAGAGAGAACATTGTACAAACCCAGCTACATAGATAGTTACATCAGTAAGGGGATATATGGAAATTTTATTCTGACCTTCAACTATTTTTTCATCTTCATTAGTAATTAACTTGTCAAGTTTGATGCTTACATGGTATTGTATAACAGAATAATTGAGCATAGTATTTTCCCCTTGATGTCTATTTTACTTGTATTTTTTCAAATTTATTGTTCAGGGAATGGAATTGTATATATTCACTCAACAGCTGCCATTTAATTTTCCTAAATTAAAATTTTAAGAGGTTATTCCTGTTTCATTGATTACATTTAACTGTAGGCAAAGGAAATAAATCAATAATATAAATATTATATATATATTTAATTTAATATATAATATATATATATATAATATATAATATATTATAACCAAATACATTACGGTTTATTTTGCTTCCTTCAGAGTTAGGATTTATCTTGTCTCCTGCTTTTGCATACAAGCTTCTGCAGTTACTTGCCACCTCTTACTGTTTTAATGGTTACAGCAGTGGCTGGGATGGTGAGATCACTCCCTGCTGTATTCCTTATCTTGAAGAGTGGGAGCTTATTTAAATTACCTTCTGACAGGCTTTAACTCTTTGGAGCTTTGTAGCCTAGTGCAGTACAGTTTACAAACCTCTTGTACTCCTGTCACTCTAAGGTTTTGTCCCCATGGCACTGTTTTTCAGCCAGTTTTTGGACCTTAATAGAAAATCCAAGCAGCGGTCCCCACTGCATGGATTTTCTGCCCAGCAGTTTTTCAGACTGCAGGCGGTTTGAAAAACATAGAACATGTTCATTCTACCGACCGGTTTTCGGACGGAATATGAACATGTCTATGGGAAGGGGGAGAGATTCTCTCCGCTAATCGCAGAGAACAGTCGTCCCCCGGCAGCTGTGTGCATGGCACGAAAACAGTACAAATTCCGGTCGGTTATACCGACCGGTATTTGTCCTGTGCCGTGAAAACGGCCCCTAATAGATTAATCTAGGAATAGCAGAACTGATATGCAAATCATTGCTAAAGAGCCACCCACAGCATAACCAGGAGTGTGATCCTGAATCTGCCTGTGCCTCTGTAAAACAGCATGGTGAGACAGCCCCTTTAGGAACTGTGTATGTGTTAGAATGCTGAAAGTCTTAGTAAGTCGAGGAAAGTTTGTTTGGTTTTGAAAACCCCTTTTCACACACAGTGGTTTATGATTTCAGAGTTAACAAATGGTAGGTTCTCTTTTTAGCCCTTATCAATTCTTCAGAGTATGTGTTACAAATGACCTCTTCCACTCTGGAGGACCCAACATATCCATGTATTATGCATAAAGCATAATAGACATCAAGTAATGTGTCCTTATTTTTTGGTGATGTTGCACAAGAATTGGATATTTCCCCCTATTTTATTTCCCCCTATAGATTATCAGTCACATTAATTTCTAATAATCTACTAAACCTGTCTGTCCTTGTGGCTTTAAAAATTTAGTAACTAACCACCCCCCCCCCCCCCCCCCCCCCCCCCCCCCCCCCCCCCCCCCCCCCCCCCCCCCCCCCCCCCCCCCCCCCCCCCCCCCCCCCCCCCCCCCGGGGGGCGTGTCCAAGACATGGAGGAGTGAGGACGTGCTGTCCCTGAGCTCCTCACATCGCTGCTCTCAACCGGCTGGCTCTACCCTCTCAACATGGGGAAATCGACTAAGAAGAGGGGGCTGAGGTCCTCACCGGCCGCGGGAGACATTGGAGCGTTTTTTCTCCCACCTCAGCCGTCGGATTGCCCGAACGCTGCAGGCCGCCAGGCCTCACAAAATGGCCGCGGCTCTCTGCCTGAGGTACCGCGACAGGGCCCTCCCCCGTCTATAGCGGGCTCTCAGACATCGGGGATCGGCGGCTCCGCTCCTCATCATAGCCCTGGCCCGACTTACCTTCCGGCAGCTCCGGATGTCCAGCCTGCCGCAGACTCTGCACGACGCGCGGCACAGCAACAAGACGCCGCAGCTTCCTCTCTGCTCCCGGAGACGGCGACTTCCCCGGCTTCGCTACGCTGCGCCCGACAGCCGTCGCACCGGTCTCATGACCATGCAGGTAACGGGGCCCCGCTCACCACCTGGACCTCTGCCGGAGCTGGTTCTATCCTGCCCCTGGGCGCCGAACATGATTATAAGTACAAAGGGGAAAGCCCTAGGGATAACACAGGGTGCACGAACAGCCCAGAGCCTATGCAGGGCGCAGTGGAGGACTGTGACGCCCACCCGCCGGCTCACTCATCCATTTTGGACTCACCTGTGCCCCTGGTCCCAGGCCTGCTGCCACCTACCCCTCCAATGTTGATTAACATCAGCCTGCAGACCCTCACTACGGGGACCATGCCAGAAACAGCCCCAGCACTGGGCTCACCCATCTCCCCCCACTCAAGAGGCCGATCATGCTCTGATCCTTGTCTGATGGACTCGGACATTAGGACCCTGTCCCAGCCACCTGCCATACAACAAAGCACACCGGCTCTAGGACCCTGCCTCACCCTGGCTCCACCTCAATGGCATACCCCTGTTTCCCCTGCTGTACAGCCCTCACCGCAGTGGTCCACAGGATCCTCTTGGGGCAGGCCTGCCAGTACAACTGCCAGCATCTCAGTCGGTGTTGATGTTTCTCCTCCTTCTTGCTATCGGATGACTGGCCCGACTAACATGATCACTGCTCCCTTCTCCACTGCCACCCATACCTTAACGCTGGATTTGGAGGAGCCAGGGCAGTCTCTAACCCCGCCGCGTCAACCCGATATCTTCTCTGCACACTCGGCGCAAGTCATCCAGGACTCAACAGCAGCTTCCACAGCAGCAGCAGAGGCTGACAGACCAATCACATTATCTGACTTGCAAAGTCTTATCCAGTCCTTACCTTCCAGGTCTGACCTCTCGGCCTTAGCCAAACACATCATAGGGGAATGCAGGCAAGACATCTCTCCTTCGTTCGGAACTTACTTCTTTGAACCTAAAGTGGTTCCTGACCAATCCAAGCATCTACCTCTTGTCTGTCCAGCGCTACAATCCTCTGCGTCCCAGCAGTCTCACAAATCTTTGCACTAACAACATACTATCGACGACATCGAGAAACCGGACGAGCGCAATAACATCAGAATCCGTGGCCTCCCTGAATCCGTTACCGCCAACGAGCTCTACCCAGCTCTCATAACCATCTTTAATGACCTGCTTGAAAGAGTCCCATCTGCTCCGATCGAGATAGACAGGGCTCATAGAGCACTTCGCCCTCCGGTGATGGATCCTAAGAAACCAAGAGATGTAATCTGCCGGGTGCATTTTTATCAGGTGAAGGATGACATTTTACGCTGTGCGCGCCAGAGGCAGAAGGTCTATTACAGAGACATTCCTATACTTCTCCTCCAGGATCTTTCAAAGCATACCCTGGCCCAGAGAGCTGCCCTAAAACCTTTTTGGCGTTCTTCGGAGCGCAACATTCTCTTCGGGGGGCTTCCCCTTTCCCCTTACTACGAGGAAAAGAAAAACGTTCACATCCCGCCCCCCTGATGATTTCCCTTCGTACTTCAAGGATGCACTTCCAGACATGTCCTCCCCCTTGGCCCTCCCTTTACTCCAAACCCCATAGGCCTTCGTTCGGGAGCCCCGCCCGACCCAAAGCCTTCTCCCGGAGAATAGACGCCGGTCACCGTATGATTCTCCCCCCCGCCCCCAATCCATCTTGAAAATCACTACGAAATCCTTTGAACTTAGCTGTGAGGCCGGCGTGCCTTGATGATCTCCTGGGCCCCAATTTGGAAATGGGCCGTGTTTTTTGCTGTGTTTTTTTTTTTTTTTTGCATTGGCCAAAGGCCCCCTTTCTTGATTGTAGGACTCCCCCAATTAAGTTGCAATTAAGTTGCACTTTTCTTTTTTCAATTTTTGGGTGGGCCCACACTCATTGTCTTTTATTGCATTTCGGGTGTGAGAGCTCAATGTTTATTGTTTGTCTTTACCCAAGTGTCTCCATTACCCCCAGTAGGTTTTTTTCCCCTCAGGCCCCTTGTCGGGCCCCAGGGGAAACTGACTTCATTTAGTCATTTTTGGCCGTGCAGGCTCCCCCATCCCCTCTTGTTTCTTCCTGTTGTGGGGGTGTTGGTGTAAATTGTATGTGTAAGTTCCTTCCCCCTTTCCCCTTTTTTTCCCACCTTTCTCCCCCCTTCCCCCTCCCTCTACCTTCCCCCCCGTTTGGGATATGGCCCATCTAACCTTCGCCCTTTAAGCCAGGGCCCCATATCCCCAGAAAGGTCCCAGTCCTTTTTTCCCCTTTATAAGAAAAAAAAAAAAATTATATGCTTTTAAGAAACACACTTTAAAGGGAATGCGCCAATATCCCAACAAAACTACACGAGTGGGATTTTTCGAATTGCCCGGAATCCAGATCCAAGAGGAGTGGGGGTGGGATCCATAAGTCTTTTTGGGACATCGGGTCCAGGCTTTCTGGATGGAGCCCGGGGCCGCAAAAATTCTAACCTTAAATAGGGGACACCTCTTTTTCAGTCGTTAATTATATCCCCCAACAGGGTCAGGCTGGTTTTTTACGAGTTTAGGGGGGGTTGATCCGCTGTACAGGGCACAATTGTTCTCTGTGGAGATCTGAATGCCACTCTAGACCCGGGCCTGGGCATTTCCTCAGGCAGATCCTCCTTGTCTTATTCGACTATCAAATCGATTAAAAAAGCCTATGCTTCACTCCAACTATGTGATGTCTGGCGGCTACAACACCCTGGTGATAGGGATTTCAGTTTTTACTCCCATCCCCATAATGCTTACAGCCGTTTGGACTATATATTAGTCTCTCATAGTGCTCTCCCTTGGGTCTCTGCTACATCAGTGGGGAGCATTGTTCTATCTGATCATGCCCCAGTCTATTGCTCGCTAACCCTGCCTTCTTCCTCGAGACCTGCCTGGTCATGGCGACTGAATGAATCCCTTTTATTGGATGTTGCCTGTCGAGCTGATGTATCCCAAACTATTAAGCATTTTGTACAGGATCATGTGAATGATGCATCTCCACCGACAGTTCAATGGGAGGCTCTCAAATGCGTTGTGCGGGGAGTCCTGATCAGGCATGGTTCGAGTTTAAAGAAAGACAAAGCGGCTAAACTGAGCTCGGCTTTGTCTAAGGTCGCTACACTCGAACTCCAGCATAAGCGAGCCTTAGCAGCGGACACACTGCGAGAATTACTCTCGGCACGCTTAGAGGTTGTACGGTTCATGCCGCGGTCCCTGCCTTGGACCGTCGGCCTGTCTGTGCTGCCATGTCTCTGCTGGGGCTCCCTGTGCAGGGTCCCCGCAGCCTGTGTTCTGCTATGTACTTGCCTGTCCTGTCCAGTCCCTTGTTTCTTCCTGGGTCCTGTCTGTGCACTGTTCCTCTTAGGGCCCCGGGGTGCCTTTCAGTTTCCTGTCTTTTATAGGTTACTTGTCTCTGTCTACTTCCTCTTTACCTCTGACCCCTGCCTATAAGAGGAGGTTCCTGCCTCTGCTCTGGGTCAGTTCATTGCAGTCTGTTACAGCCTCTTGCTGTGTCTGGTTGTGTCCATCTTGAGCTCCTGCCAGCATCTCTGGACTTTAACCCTGAGATGCTGGTCCCGTCTGTGTCATCTGAGCTCCTGACCTTCTGTCTGTCTCCTGTTATGTCTGATGTCTCTGCACCTGTCCTGTGTCCTGCCTCGGCACCTGTTCCTGGTCTGTACCTGTCGTGTTACCCGTCCGGTTCCTGTTGTATCCTGTGGTGTACGTTTACCCCCTCCTGTATCCTGCTGTGTTCCTGAGTTACGTTTTACCTGCCTGCTTATGTTCTCCTATGTTCCTGTCCTGTACCCCGGCTGTCACCGCAGGTAGCCACGTCAGGGGTTTAGTGACCTGGGGGTCCCGCAGCCAAGTCCATCCCGCTTTGCGGCGGGCTCGGGCCCGAAGACCAGGGGCCCCTTAGCCCACTCCATGGCGTGGTCCTCCAGCAAACCACCTCGCCTGCGGTGATCACAGAGGATCCACACCCGGATGTGGGTTGGTCGGCGCCTCGGCATACGTCTGTCAGCGCCGCACTGTTACAGTATGAAACTAAACCATGGATCCGCCGGGGTGCCCACTGCCCTCGTCTAGAGTGTCTGAAACCCGTGGCCTAGCTCTTGGTCCAGCCAGAGCTACTTTTGGCCTAGCTCACGGTCCAGCCCAGAGCTTACGTTTGGCCCTAGCTCATGGGTCCAGCCCAGAGCTTACGTTTGGCCTAGCTCATGGTCCAGCCCGAGCTTACGTTTGGCCTAGCTCAGGGTTTCCAGCCCAGAGCTTACGTTTGGCCTAGTCCAGGGTCCAGCCAGAGCTTACGTTTGGCCTAGCTCATGGTCCAGCCCAGAGCTTACGTTTGGCCTAGCTCATTGGCCCAGCCCGAGCTTACGTTTGGCCTAGCTCATGGTCCAGCCCGGAGCTTACGTTTGGCCTAGCTCATGGTCCAGCCCGGAGCTTACGTTTGGCCTAGCTCATGGTCGGGCCCAAAGCTTACGTTTGGGCCTAGCTCATGGTACCGCCCAGAGCTTACGTTTGGCCTAGCTCATGGTCCAGCCCGACTTAAGTTTGGCCTAGCTCCTGGTCCAGCCCAGAGCTTACGTTTGGCCCCTAGCTCATGGTCCCGCCCTGAGCCTTCTGAGCCCCCGTGCTTACGGTCCCCCCTGAGCCTTCTGAGTCCCCGTGGCTTACGGTCCCCCCTGAGCCTTCTAGAGTCCCCGTGGCTTACGGTCCCGCCCTGAGCCTTCCTGAAGTCCCCGTGGTTTAAACGGTCCCCTGAGCCTTCTGAGTCCCGGGCTTACGGCCTGGCCTTCTGAGTCCCCGGGGGCTTACGGTCCCGCCCTGAGCCCTTTGAGTCCCCGGGCTTACCGGTCCCGCCCTTGAGCCTTCTGAGTCCCCGTGGCTTACGGTTTCCCGCCCTGAGCCTTCTGAGTCCCCGTGGCTTACGGTCCCACCCTGAGTTCCCTGAGTCCCGGTTTTACGGTCCCGCCTGAGCCTTCTGGTCCCGTGGTTTACGGTCCGCCCTGAGCCTTTGATCCCGTGGCTTACGGTCCCGCCCTGAGCCTTTCTGAGTCCCCGTGGCTTTACGGTCCCGCCCGAGCTTCTGAGCCCCCCGTGGTTACGGCCCCCGACCTGCCTTCCCGGGCCCCCGTGGTTTACCCCCCCCCCCTGACCCTTCTGATTCCCCCGTGGCTTACGCCCGCCCGGGGGTTTCCCCCCCCATTTTGCCTATGCCCGTTTTTCCTCCCATACCTCCGTTTCAGGTTTTCCCTTTTCGGGTATTATACAGTGTACTTTTGGGTTTTGGGTTGCCCCCGTAGAAGTTGGGGCCCCTGGCCTATGTGGGAAAGCCATTCTGTGATTTGAAGGGGGAGGAGGGGGCTTTGAGAGGGGGGTACTGTCACGGTCCATGCCGCGGTCCCTGCCTTGGACCGTCGGCCTGTCCGTGCCTGCCATGTCTCTGCTGGGGCTCCCTGTGCAGGGGTCCCAGCAGCCTGTGTTCTGCTATGTACTTGCCTGTCCTGTCCAGTCTTGTTGCTTCCTGGGTCCTGTCTGTGCACTGTTCCTCTTAGGGCGCGCGCGCTGCAGTTTCCTGTCTTTTATAGGTTACTTGTCTCTGTCTACTTCCTCTTTACCTCTGACCCCTGCCTATAAGAGGAGGTTCCTGCCTCTGCTCTGGGGCAGTTCATTGCAGTCTGTTTTCAGCCCTTGCTGTGTCTGGTTGTGTCCATCTTGAGCTCCTCCCAGTATCACAGGACTAAACCCTGGAGATTCTGGTCCAGTCTGTGTCAACTGAGCTCCTGACCTTCTGTCTGTATCATGTTCTGTCTGATGTCTCTGCACCTTTCCTGTGTCCCCGCCTCGGCACCCGTTCCTGGTCTGTACCTGTCGTGTTACCTGTCCGGTTCCTGTTGTATCCTGTGGTGTACGTTTATCCCTCCTGTAAACCTGCTGTGTTCCTAAGTTTCGTTTTACCTGCCCTGCTTATTTTCTCCTATGTTCCTGTCCCTGTACCCCGGCTGTCACCGCAGGTAGCCAGTCAGGGGGTTTTGACCATGGGGGTCCCCCAGCCAAGTCCATCCCGCTTTGCGGGGGCTCTGGCGAAGACCAGGGGCCCCTTAGACTCCTCTCCCTGGCGTGGTCCTCCAGGGTAAACCCCCTCGCCTGCGGTGATCCCCAGAGGATCCACACCCGGATGTCGGCGGTCGGCGCCTCGGCATACGTCTGTCAGCGCTGCACTGTTACAGAGGTAAGGCGGCTGTTAGAAGCCTCCTGGCGCCAATATCTACAGGTTGGCCGTAGCCGACTATATGAATATAGCAACAAAAGCGGGAGAATGTTGGCAAGGGCTCTGAGACACAGGATGGCTAAGGTCGCCCTATTTCCTCAAATCAGAACTCCGAGTGGCAATTTAGCCCACACCACAGAGGAGATCAGCAAAACTTTTCACGCTTTCTACACGGACCTATATCCCCTCCCACCACCTGCCCCCCCCCCGGTCTAGGGCGAGACGTCCCTACCCTGTCTCCACCTTCATCCCCTGTTGACTTTTCCCACTTTGAGTCCCCTTTTACTGCCCCAGAACTCTCGTCCGTGATCTTAGGTCTTCCCGGTGGGAAAAGCCCAGGCCCTGATGGATTCTCGGACAAATTTTATAAGACCTTCAGCGAGGAATTAATTCCCCTATTACTGCGGGCCTTTAATCATGTTTCCTCGGATAACCCGTTCCCAGACCAGACGACGTTAGCTCATATCGCCCTTATATCTAAACCAGGTAAAGACCCTTCCCACTGTAGCAGTTATAGGCCGATTTCTTTATTAAACGTGGACCTTAAGATTTATGCCAAAACATTGGCAAATAGACTGAACTCAGTGCTGCCGGATCTGGTCCATCCTGACCAAGTTGGTTTTGTGCCGGGCAGGGAAGCCCGGGATAACACTCTGAAGACCCTGGATATAGTCCATCATGCCCAATTTCGGAAAACTCCCCTTATGGTCCTATCCCTGGATGCCGAAAAAGCTTTTGACAGGATTTCCTGGCCTTCCCTGATCGCTACCCTCCGGCGTCTAGGGATGGGACCAATCTTCATTTCGAAAATTCTGGCTCTATATCATGCCCCCACTGCTAGGCTGAAGATCAATGGAACCCTCTCGGACCCATTTGTAATATCAAATGGGACGCGACAGGGTTGTCCCTTATCTCCTCTTCTGTATGTGCTAGTCATGGAAAATCTACTTTCCGCTATACGTAACAACCTAGACATTGCAGGAGTTAGTATTAAGGGGACCGAATATAAGTGCTCAGCATTTGCAGATGACCTCCTGGTGTATTTAACCGACCCCGTCACATCGCTCCCGGCCCTTATGTCCACCCTTCATGCATTCGGCATTTGGTCCAATTTTAAAATAAACGTCTCCAAATCTGAGGCTTTAAGTATAGGCCTGCCTCCTCCTGCTCTTAGCCAGATTAAGTCCGATTACCCATTCACGTGGCCATCTAAAGGACTGTCCTATCTAGGGATCATTATACCAGCTGCACTGTCGAATCTTTTCCCCCTTAATTTTGAAACTGCTCTTAAACAAATCTCTCAGGACCTCTCCTCGTGGACTAAACAGTATTTTTCTTGGTTTGGCAGGGTCAATATCCTGAAGATGGCAATCCTGCCCCGTATACTTTACCTGTTGCAGACGATACCGGTTCATATTCCGAACTCTTTCTGGAGGCGCGTGCAACGCCTATTTACATCCTTTGTCTGGCCTTCTACCCGCCCCAGACTCTCCTATACTGTTATGACCAGACATAAGACTCTGGGCGGACTGGGGCTACCGGACTGTAGGAAATACTTTCTAGCCTCGGCATACGGCGGCTGCTGGATATGGTGTGTCGGGATGATAAAAAGATTTGGACGCGCATAGCACGTGATATCTCCCCCTTGTCTCTTGCATCGCTGCCCTGGGTCTGGACCTCTGCACTAGGGAATCATTATCATCTCTCCTACACGGTCAAACATACCTTGGCCTCCGTTTGCTCACACAAAACATTCCAAATTTTAATTGACAGGCTTGGACCCCTCTTACCACTCTCGGACAACCCCGCCTTTGTCCCGGGAATGGGCTCGCGTCCTTTTCTCGGGAGTTCTAAGCTGGCCCCTCTGCGCCTTACACAGGTGACGGCAGGGGGTCAGCTACTTCCACTCTCAGGGCTGTCAATTGGATCTACTGTTCAAGCTTCTTCTGCTTTTCAATATGCCCAATTGAAGCACTTCTTAGCCTCCTTGGGCAACACCTTCGATGCCCAAAGACCCCTCACTAATTTTTGAACAAATGTGTCTCCAGCATTCACCGCCACGACACTCTATCTCCATAATCTATCAGGAACTATCGGCTAGCGACCGGTTAGAGCTCCCCTCATACTGTGCCGCCTGGAGAGGAAACCGGGGAAGCAGTTCTCTCTCACACAGTGGCATAAATGTTTTAGTCTTTCTCATAAAGCCACTGTGGCGACGAAGGCCCAGGAGACGAGCTTTAAAATTCTAGCCCGCTGGTACAGGGTCCCTCACTTGCTTCATAAATGGTACCCGCAGGTTCCTGAGGCCTGCTGGCGTTGTGGATCCTCTAGAGGAACCATGCTTCATATATGGTGGGAATGTCCCTCTCTGGCAGACTTCTGGACAGCGATATACGAGACCCTCAAGGAGGTCTCGGGTCTGGTTATCCCAAGAACCCTGGAAGCGGCCCTACTGTTCATGTTTGACTTAGGGGCCTCCACCTATAAAAAATCCCTCCTCCGACATTTATTGCAGGCAGCGAAAACGGTTATTCCCAGGCGATGGAAATCGCCGGATCCACCCTCTTTGAAGACTGGTTTTTCTGAGGTCTCCCATTTTAACCATATGGAAAGAGCTCTTAGCCACCACGGAAGACTAAACCAGACTATTGGTGAGAACATGGGCCCCTTGGTTCCAATTTTTAAAAATCTTTTTGCCTTCAACCCTCTTTGTACACAGGGTAGGACAGTGACGCCATGATAACAAGCTCATTCCCACCTACCCCACACCCCCTTCCCCCCCCCATTCTTCCCCACCTACCCATCCCACCCCCCCTCTTTCCTTTGTGTATGCCTGAGTGTGTGAGAGTTGTCTTGTTATCTCCGTTGACTTGTTTTTGGGGGCCATAACATAGGTCTTTATTTTCGAATTCACCCGGACCAATAAAGTCCGTCTAATGCAGAGACCACAAAATGGTACTTTTCTCATCAGTAACTATGGGTCATGTACCCATTAATCACGCTGATTGTTTTCTTTTATTGTGCTTAAGGTTCACATTGCTATGTTTATTGCTATGCTGCCCTCTATTAGCACCTCTTGTGGACATTGGACTTTGCATAGCGCCCTATGTTGCCTTTCTCTTAGCGACTAGTAGTCGCGTTCTTCCGGATACCTATGTAAGAATTTTAACTCTGAATCCAGAAACTGGTTGAATTCATGATTCTTACTGAACTGTCTATCTGTATGCTGGATTGACATGCATTGTAATAAACATTGTTGAATATTAAAAAAAAAAAATTAGTACTAACCTTTGTTATTACCTCACATGAGCAGTTGGATAAATTGTATAAATTGACTAGATTAATTTAATCCAGAATGGCATAGAGTCATCCAGAAAACAGACAAAGTCTGGATATTTTATTGACCATATGAGGTTCAAACAACTTTAATATTTTATATTTGAACATATGAAAATGGAAACTGAACACAAAATCCTAACATTTTTACCAGCTGTCAGTTCTTAATCAGCCTATGTACTCTCTAGCCACATCATAAACTCATAGTGAGCCCAACACTTTTCTAATTGCCAGCTTAATAGCATGCATCCGGTCTGAGCAAACTGCTGCAGCAAAAACTACCTCCCTGAAACATAGAGAGAACAAATTAAAATTATTCCTGTCCCTAGTCAGTATCCTAGGACTGCCATTTGGAATCTCAGTGCCCAGTATAGTCCAAGTATCTGCTCCCACCCCAATTACTAGTTTCTATCTTGTACCATATCATGCCACCTGAAATTATGACCCCCATCGTGCCCCCTGAAATTATCTATGAAACTGCACCTATGGAATGGCATCAGGGCTTTTCTTTAACATTTCACTTGGTCCCTGGTGGAGGACCTTAAGTGTCCCCTTAACACTTTTCTTCTTACCGCTCTGCTACTTCTCCCCTTCATAGTTGCTGCTAGCTTCATCTCCCGATCCTGTAACTTTTGACTCACTATACCTCACTGCCATCATAGCCATTTCAACCATTTTCAGCATTTCAACTACATGAAGGCTTTCATTTTTTTTTTCATAATCTTTATGACTTTACACATATTTTCCTACATTACATCCTATATGTAGTGGACAACATAAGAAGACAATGTTTATGACTAAAAAATGTAAAGAATTCAGCTGATTTTAATTATTTGGCTATCTTAAGAGATTTGTACATAACGTCTACTGACTACAAAGATGTGTATTTCCAGAGTGTTTACTAGGCCCCCACACTTGCATCACATCACCATAGAAATGGAATGTAGACCCACCAAATTGCATTTCTACTTTTCCTTTTTAAAGTTCATGGTTCAGATAAGAGTTTAGATTTTAATCAAATCTGTAGTTCATAGAAGAACTACACCTTTTTTCAATAATAAGATGGCAGCTGTTTTTATAGTGCTTGGTTAAATTATAAGAGTGATTTTACTCAAATAGAACATTCCTTTGATATCATGACATGTGCCTTAAAAGCCTTCCAATGTAGACATTTGTTTATTTGTGAAAGTATAAAATATGGTTTAGCTTTTACAATTAGCTTCAAGATTTGTTAGCGTGAACATATTTCTTAGAAGGGAAGCCTGAGTGCTTTTATTTCAGGGCAATAGGGTTTGACAGTGTTACACATTATTTGTCATTATTAGAGATAAGTAAAACAATATGGTTATACAATCATTTGGGGTTAGTAGTTATCTGGGGGTCACAATTATATTGGTAAAGTAAAGGAAAAGAAAGATAAGCTTACTCTCCAGTTATACAGGAAAGTATATAAGACCTGTAGATAAGACGTGATTTACGGTGGTTATAAAAAAAAATCCCTCACAACATAATTATTTTGATAATTTTTAAATGTGAAATTTCTTGCTTTTTCTCAGTTTTGTTATTTTTTCATTTTGTGGAAATTAGAAGGAAATTATTGTTAAGGACTAAGACGGAGTTGCCTGTCATATTGTAATATATCCCTCAGATATAAAATGTTTTGCTTCAGACAACAACATGCATTTCCTTAATTTCCTAATTTTTTTCCTCTCTGCCTTCTAAGAGCCATTACTTTCTTTTTTTTCCATTTATATAGACATATGAGGGTTTTTTATATTTGAAGGACAAGATTAACTTTTTAATAGCAACATTGACTGTACAATAATATTGGAAAATATTGGAAAATCGTATAGAAAATTCTAAGTGGGGTGAAATGTGAAACACAACATACTTGCCCCATCTTTGCGGGGGTGTTGTTTTTATGGCATTCACTCTCTGGTATTAAGGAAGTGCTATCTGTATTCTGCAGCTTGATACAATGCTGATGATACCAAATATGCAGGGTTTTTGTTATGTTTTAGTACCGTAAAAAAAAAAAACCAACATTCTCTACTTAAATTTGCGCTGCAGTGCCATTTTCTGCAACCAAAAGCTTTTTGTACCTTCAAATATGGACCTGACTGATGGTGCATTTTGTGTGGGCTGAATTGTACTTTTATTGGCACAATTGTGGGATAGATGTGACCTCTTGATAATTTTTTATTCCAATTTTTAAGGGACATGAAATGACCCCCAAAAAATTTGGGCGTTAGGAATTTTTTTTCTTCTATGGTGTTCGGCATACAGGATAAATTTTGCTATATTTTTATAGATAAGACTTTCATGAATGTGACAATACCAATTATGTGTAACTTTTTATTATTGTAATTTTTATTGGAAAATGGCAAAAGGGGGTGATTTGAACCTTGAATATTTTTTATAAATTTTTATACCTTAAAACATTTTTATAGTTTTTTGCATTAATTTTCAGTCCCCCTAGAGTGTGTGGCCAATAGGAGTCACGATCGTTAGTACACCCTTCCAGTCGCTATTGCAACATATCGGCACACCGCAATCATGCTGCTGGGGTATCTATCGCACTGAGTAACAATGTTTCTCATTCATTTAGATGACAAGGCCATGATCGCCAGGGCTTCTCAGGGGTTAAACATCAGGAAATGGTTCCTTTCCCTGTTGTTAGCGGAGGGTGTCAACTGCAATTAGTGGGTAACTGGGTAAACCCATTACATAGGCCCTCACTGACACCAGGACATATGAATATATCATGTGTTGGTTAAGGGTTAAACAAAAGCTTAAACACAATTTTTGAATCATAAGGACAATGGTCATGACTGTGAGGCCATCATTTGAGCTATATAATGTAATAGTTCATTATACCTATGAAAAGGGACAGACTGGAGCTAAAAAAGTAGCACTAGCCCATATATAGTATCCACTTTTGAAATTTTCCATACAGTGAAAAACATCCTGGAACTCGGAGCCCACCAGGAAATGTGCGTTCGCCTTGTAGGGCATTTATGAATGGAGTTTTTGAGATGATAGGTGTGTTGAGTTTAACTGTTTCATTGATTAAATCTCAGTATGCAAAGACCTGCAAAACATCTGTAGACAGAGGTAGCTGTGGCTAAAAGCCATAGCTTAACGAAAGAAACAGAAGAGCACTTTGTTAACTTATTGCCAAAAAACTTATCAAATAACTGCAGAGTTTAATGTAAGTTTTCGGGCACCAGTATAAAATTTGAAGGGTCATAGTTTGGTATTATTTGGTTGCAATTCATTTCAGATACTGGGTTGTGATCAAGGAAACAGTAAACCTCCACACATCCATCAATTCTGCAACTTGGGTCATAGAGGCCCCTTCCAGACATGTACTAGCATCATTCCATTTTGGAAACCTATCAGGACTGGTATATCATGGCAGTGGAAAAAAAACAAACAAACAACCCCTCCCACCCCCAGATTTTTAGAACACCACAGGTAATAAGATAATCCACACTGATATACACTATGTAGCTGAGAAAAAAGAGGGCGTAGGGATGGCAGGTATTTCAGGATGGATACAATTTAGCTATGTAAAAAATATGGGTGTTCTATTTTTTTTCCGATTTCTGTATATGCTATATCTATATACAGTATGTGTGACATCCCAATGGTTGGTATGTGAATTACAACTTAATAAGAATTTTGCTAACATTACACAATATTGTAATTTCAGAATTTGTAATGTTAGAAAATGGAGTCCTCAACTAATTAACTTTATTAAAAGTAAAGCATGGTCTATTTGTTAGTTGGAGTCTAAGGCACCAGACAATTATTAACTCCTGACATATAGATTGAGAGTGATTACTGAACTTCACAACTGCATCTAGAATGCCTACTGATTTTATGGTCACATGTAGGATGCCTTTAGGCATAGATTTATTTTCAACCCCCTGGAGTAAATAGATGCTTCAACCTATCACCAGGTATCTAGAAGCCTATCACTGGTTTAGCACTGTATACTTTGACAAGCATTCGGAATCTCCACAAATGCCACAGTAAAAGGCAAACTTTAAAAAAAAGGTAAAAAGAAAAACAATTCTTCTACACAAAATGCGTAATTAAAATGATGAATTATTGTAAGGTGGAATATTAGCCTTTTGACATTTTAATCTGAGGGAAAGTGCAATCTGAGCTGCTCAATTAAATTTGGAATTTTTCCACTACATTGTTATGAATAAATAGAGGGAATTCATGGCAGTCTGTGAAATTATTAATTGCAACTAATGTTGAAGGTGCATGCACCGTATCATGAAATGGAGTATCATTGTTAGAGACTATATTTCTTGGTAATTAAGGCCTAGACTAATGATGCAAGTTTTCTTCGGCATGATTTTCATCTGATTATGAGACTGCTTCATTAAGAGCACTCAGACTAACGAGCTGTAGCTGTAATAAAGTAATTTTCTGTCTTGTGCTCTGATTGATAAAGAGTTTCTATAGCTAAAAGGAACGGGAAATATAATTATAATTAGAAATGGTTGAATAAAGTTATTACAGGATTGCTGAAGGGTAGTGCAATTGACACTATAATGTTTTTTTGGAAGGTGCATTTTAAAATTAGTCTGTCAGAAGTAACAAACTCCATTGCTAACAATTAAGCATAAGGTTGCTGCACCCATAAAATGAACATTTAGATGATAACAAAATGAGACTTTGCTACATTGTTTAAACCCAAATAAAATATGAACTGAAATCGGAAGGGTTTTTCTCATTTTTCACAGATGAATGAAAGCGTCCAAAATGCTAACATTTAATGAATCTGGTTGAGTTATACGTCAGAAAAATATATTTATTGATAGCTGAGATGTTACAAAGTCACATGGAGAAGTCACTGGACATCCAAGAAGTGGCCATGGTACAGTTCAAAACTGCCCCGGCAAGCAGTTTTAAAGGGTATTACAGTTACAATTGATTAGCTTTAAAGCTTTAAACATGTCTCAAAGGTAAATAAAGCCTATTACTAAAGACATTGCTGTTCTGATTTTGCTTCTATACAGAGTCAGGAGCAGATCTTATCTTCTGCTTTTGCACACAAGCTTCCCTAATTACCGTCCACCCCTCTCTGCTTTTACAGGCTGTGTCAGGGTCAGGGTGCGGATGTCACTTCCTGATTTGTTCCTTAGATAGGAGCATGTTTACATATCTGTCTTTACAGTATACAAAATGGAATAAAAAGCAACAAAAAAGTCATATAAATGCCAAACTGGTACCAATAAAAAAGCTCTTACATAGCTCAGTCTATGGAATAAAAATGTAATGGCTATCAAAAGATAGTGATGCATAAATATTGTTTTACATAGTAAAAACACTTTTTTTAAGAAAAAAGTATTACAACATAAAAAAATATATTTTGTATCGCTGTAATCGTATTGACTCATTGAGTAATAGAAACATGACACATATGTCACCTCTTTTATAAAATGAAAATAAACACTACTAGGTTTACAATATTTCTTAATCCTGCCGCCCAAAAATGGATTTAAAGGCAATCAAAAATTTGCCCCCCCAAAATGGTACCAATGAAAACATCAACTCATTCTCCAAAAAAACCAATTTAATTTTTTCTGGGTTTTTAGGTGATAAAAAAAAATATAATTTTTTTTAAAATAAAAAGGTTTTTTTTGTGTAAGAGGAAAAAAAATTTATTAAAAGGCATCCTTAATCATATCAACCTCAATAAAGAAACATATCATTTGACCACGGGGGGGACTGCTTAAAAAAAAATAATTAAAAAACACTACCGGGATTGGTGATTTTTTTCCACCCTGTTTCCAAAAACATGATAAAAAGGGGTCGTATGAACCTCAAAATGTTGCAAATGAAAACATCAACTCATCCTGCAAAAAACAAGTCCTTATTCCAATACAAAAAAAAAAAAAGAAACGTCTCAAAATAAAAGATATAAAAACTAGTGTTGATCAAAATGTTCTAAAAAAAGAAAGCTCTAGGGGGAACTTTCAAACTTTTAAAACCAAACCAACCGAACCAAACATTTTACTTTTCTTTCAATCAAAGTTCTAGTTCTATTTTTTGTTTTAGGTGGCTTTCTGCAGTTTTGACGGCAATCCAATCAGTGCCGGCACAAGAGAATTTAAAAAAACGTCACGCTGAGGTGGGGGGGGGGGTTTTATTGGCGTGAAAACAATGCCATGTTAAAAAATATTTCACTGTTTCCCTTTCGAACCCATTTTCACTCATCTTGTACTGACGACTGCTTTAGTTAAATAGCATTTCCTCCCATAGAATCAATATTAGGAGTTTTTGTATTGCTGATGCTCTTTCCCAACCCAGAAGCTGTTATTTGGGAATTTTCAGGCTCACAAACCTATCTCTAAAATATGAAAAATAAATTTAAAAACAGAGGGGTTTTGGATTGTAAATCATACTCAGGCCCAAAAACTTTTTTGCAATTTTGGGGGTTTTCATTTTTGTTAACACACCTCTCAAATACCATGTATCAGAGGGGCTTTGGGCTCCCTCATGATGCAGGGCCCGTACATTGCTACCGCTGCACTCCTTTTCTACCCCCCTGCTTAAAACTGCCCCAAATTTTTCATTAAAAACCATTGAAATAAATTAAGTATTTTACCTCAAAAATTTTTTTTTGTCACTCTTAAACTAAATTTCTTCATTTGGATGTCCATTACCCAGTTTCCCGTTATGGTGGAAATAAGTTTCCCTACCTGTAAGGATAATCGAACTAGAATTTTTTAATGCCTCAACACTAAAAAAAACGATTTTACGTGAAAAATAGAAAAACATGAAAAAAATATATTTGATATTATGTTTTGGTACCGACCTGCGTAGAAAAATTTATTCCTTTAACCGCAGGGGTGAATGTTTTAAAAAATTTAAATCAGGGTTACTGGGAAAAAAGCACCTTGGGGACAAAACCCCCACCCGCCACTTACAAAACACAATCGCTGGCGGTAAATCCACCCCAAACAAAAAACCCCTGCTCAGGGCTCAATTGGATGTCATCTCGATTTGATTGTTTTCTTCTCCTTGGCCCCAACCCTATAAAAATTTTTTGTACTGTTTTTATCTATGGAAATCTTCCCCCCTTTTTTTTCCACCTGGGGCCCGAATTTCCCCTAACATCCTCCCCCATATCCCCTTAAATTTTCAACAAATATTTAGACCCTTTTTTTCTAACACTTCCTTTCAATTCCCCCCCGTACAAACTCCCCTCCATATGAACAAATAGAAATAGTCCCTTTTTTGGGCCCCACATAGTAATTACACCCCGAACAGCGAAAATGCCCCCAGCCGATTTTAGTGCCCCATTTGTGCCACCAGTAGATAAGTATACCCCTCATATAGCAGGCAGACACATAGGTAGATGTTCCTTTTTAGGTGTGTTAGACTATAAAACATAGAAATTAAAAAATCAATAAGTGGGGGTAAATAATAAGGGCCCCCTTTGGTAGTATAATGCCCCCATAGGGAGGTAATATTTTTGGCCTCCCCCAGTAATGTTAGTTTTGTGATGAATATATAATTCACAGTTGGGGTTTTCCCCCCATTGGGATATGGCCCCCCGTAGTAGTAAGTTAAAGTCCCCCCAGTAGGTAGTGAATTTTAAAAACTCCCATTATACCCAAAAGTAAACCCCCTTGCAGGTGGGGGGTAATAATACAATCAGTAGGTAGGTATGGAGAACCCCCAGTATATAGGTGTGTAGGAACCCCCAATCGGTAGGTATAAAGGCCCCACCATTAGGAAGGTAGTTACCTAGGCCCCCCAGTAGTTAGGTAGGTTTACAGGGCCTCCTCTCAGTAAATAGGTAGGTAGTCAGGGCCTCCCCCCAATAGTTAGGAAGGTATACAGGGTCATCCCCCATAAACTAGGTAGGTAGAAAGGATCTCCCCCTATTAATTGGGTATGAAGACAGGGTCTCCCCCAGTAATTAGGTAGATAGGACCTCCCTTCAGTAATTAGGAAGGTATACAGGGCCTCCCCCAATTTATTAGGTAGGTAGACAGGGTCTCCCCCTATTAATTAGGTAAATAGATATGACCTCCCCCCAGTAATTAGGTATAAAGACAGGGGAAAATCAGAAAAATTTTATAGTAGACAGGGCCCCCCTAATAAGGGAGGTTAAAAAGGGCTCCCCCATTTAATTTTGGTAGGTAACAGGCCCCCCCTCAGCAATTAGGTTGTTAGACAGGACCTCCCCCCAGTAATAAGGTAGGTATACAGGGCCTCCCCCAATTAATTAGATAGGTAGACAGAGCCTTCCCTCAGTAGTTAGGTAGGTATAGGGCCTCCCCCCATAAATTAGATAGGTATACAGGAACTCCCCCCATTAATTAGGAAAGTAGACAGGGCCTCCCCCCAATAATTAGGCAGGTAGACAGGGCCTCCCCCACTAATTATTTGGGTAGACAGTGCCTCCCCCAGTGTTAGGTAGATAGACATGGCCTTCCCCATTAATTAGGCAGGTACATAAGACCTCCTTCCAGTAATTAGGTAGACAAACAAGCCCTCCCTCCACTAATTAGGTAAGTAGACAGGGCCTCCCTCCACTATTTAGATAGGTAGGCTGGGCCTCCCCCCAGTAATTACACTATTTAGATAGACAGGACCATTCCCCAGTAATCAGGTATGTAGACAGGGCCTTCCCCAGTAATAGGTAGTTAGACAGCCCCCGCAGTAATTAGGTAGGTAGACAGGGCCCCCTTTAGAGGGGGGGTATATAACAGCTTGATAAATTAATTAGGTAGGTATACAGGGCCTACACCAGTAATTAGGTAGGTAAACAGAACTTCCGCCAGTAATTGTGTAGGTAGACAGGACCTTCCTCTAAAATCTCTTTATTAAGCAAAACATACAAAATCAGTATACAGAATGAGTTGTAAATATTTTAACTACCACAAAAGCAGAATAATTTTGCCAGTAGCATGAACCAATGTGTATTACATACTCCGGTTTACCATTTTATAGTTTTATATAAAAATAAACATAACCTAACAAAATTAAACATTTTAAATCTCTAATGTTCCATCTGTGTGTGCCTTTCATTCATAATAGTGATAGGTAGTGTTGAGCGATTATTATCGACAAAGTTAAATGGGAAATAAAATACATGACCTCGTTTTCAAGAACACCCCTTTCCCTGTTCTGCTCAGTGTGTGTCAGCGTTCAGGGGAGTGGGAGGGCGCTCTGCCTCTGCCCCACACAGCCAAAAAAACCCGAAAACAGCTCAGTGAAATTGTTCTATTTGTTCACAGAGACACTATACTTTAGTTGAACATTAGAACTTAGGTAAAATAGAGATTTGAAATTTTCGAGTTAGGCGAGAATTTAAAGGACACTAGCCCGAAAATCAAGGGGGACGGGGGGGGGGGGGGGGGCGGGGGCGAACACAGCCAACCTTTTTAAAAGGAAAGTGGATTATGCACCCAGGATTTAAAATGTAAGGGAAACAGGGAAAAAGGGGGGTGCGGGATTTTTTGGCAATTGGGGCCTTTTTATTAAAAAAAGGGTTTTTTTCCTTTTGGGTTTTTGAAAATTACTTTTTAATGTTTTGGCCCCGGGGGGGCCTTTTTTAACCTAAAATTTTAAAGGGGTTTTTTATTTTTGGACCCCTTTTTTGGGGCACCTTTTTTTTTCCGAATTTGTTAGGTTTTTTGGGAAAAAAATATTTATTATCCGTATACTTTCAGATACTTTTTTTCACTTTGCCAGTCCAGTTTTTTTGTAGAGGCATTGCCCTTTAAATTTCAATACCAATTTTTTGTCACCGCAGGTGTTTTTTTTGGGGTGCAAAAAATACTTTTTAAACCCGAATACATTTCAAAACGGTTTTTCATTTTTCCCCCACCACTTTGTTGATAGAGGACCTTGCATTTAAATTTTTCAATCGAAATTTTTGTCGTCACGCAGGTGATTTTTAGGTGCAAAAAAATACGTTTTTATCCGCAACATTTCAGATACGTTTCTTTCCTTTTGGGCGGGCCCAACTTTGTTGTAAGGGGGCCCCTTTGCACTTAATTTCAATACAGAAATTTTTTTGTCGTCACCGGGGGCAGGTGTATTTTTAGGTGCAAAAAAATACCTTTTATTACCCGTTACTTTCGATAGGTTTTTTTTTCACTTTGGGAGGCCACTTTGTTATAAGGCACTTGCACTTAATTTCAATAGCAATTTTTTTTTGATTTGAGGTATTTGAGAATAGCTGTGTTTCCCGTTTTTTTAATAAAACATTCCAAAACTCTTCCTACCCTCTCAATTTTATTTTTCTGAACATAAAAGCGAAATGCGGGTTGGTAAGCGAGCAAAGAGGGGGTAGGACATGGGGGTAAGGTAGAGAGAAGGTGTTCTTCCAGTGCTGGCGACAACCCGCAACCCCAGGATTGTCGGTTGCAGGACCGTCGGGCCCTTTCATCGCTGGTCAGAGCCCCGTGAAACCCGTAACAACACGTCGCCAAAAGTTCTTCCGTGGTTAATGCAACCCTCATCCAGCGTCTTAACCTCCTCGTCCCCCCAGTCACGGCCCAAAATTTGTCATTTGCATCATCAGCATCCATCCAACATGTCGAAGGCCCCAAAAATCAACTCTGTACCCCCCACGTGGTAATCAATTTTCTGAAGACCCTTTGATGACAAAATGCGGGTTTGGGGGCAGAAGGCTGTTAAAGATCAAAAGGCCAAAGAGGATATTTTTTGCTCTGACGCCCATTACTTAGCCATCAGAGGAGGAAAGGAAGCTGGTCAATCGGGAAAAATCCCGGGGATTCGGCAACGCCTTGCATCCCCTTTTTCTTGTACCGCGCTCCCGGATGCAAATGTCAGGCGACCAAGTCACCTGTGTTGATGAAGATAACATTTCACCAACGGGTCCCTTTTTAGCGAAATTTTCTTCGGGGGCTTCATCATGGCCGAGGAGGAAGACGATGGGGTGTGTCATATGGGTTCCCCGCCCCAAAAAGGGAGAGGGGGTTCGCAGAATCCGCTGATTGATTCCCCCCACCCCGGGGCAGCGAAACCCCGCTCCTCGCATCGCCAAAAAAAAAGGGCCAGGGGCCCTCAAGCCTGGGCCTTCTTTGAGCAAGCCCTGATTCACCCAGCGATTTTATATGGCCCCCTTTGCCCTAAACGCATAAGTAGAAGGGAAGAACTTAGGTGTTTAACCACCACCCAAAAATTTCAGTCCCTGCACGAATGATGAGTTGAAAAGGAGGCAACACTTGGGCCAAAAAAAACAACCCACCCCCGGGGGTTCCAACCACTTCACACCCTTTTGTCTCCGCCTCCTCCGCTCTGCCACCACCCAAACGTTCCTCACTGCCCATGTCTCCCCAGAGTCATGACAGGGGTACCTCCGTTTCAGCCCTCCACCGTCGCCCGAGTACAACCAGCACCACCAGAGACCCATCCTACCCCTTCTCCTTCCGCCAGTTTGATGACCTGCACGCCGTACAGCGGCCAGTCTAGCAGCCAGCCTTCTGTCTTCCAGGTTTGGGAGCAGAAGAAACACTTAAACCCAAACCATCCCAAAGCCAAAAGCCTGAATGTCGGCATTGCCAGGCTTTTGGCCTTGGAAATGTTGCCTTTCCGTCTGGTGGACACAGATGGGTTCCGCCACGTCATGGCCCTCGCCTGCCCCCAATACCAGATGCGAGCAGGCATTTCTTTGCCAGAAAAGCGGTCCCGCACCTGGCCAGCCACGTTTCATCTAAAATTTCAAGCGCGTTGTCTGCATCTGTGTCCGGAAAATTCCATGAGACCACCGACACATAGACTAGTAAGCACGGCCAAGGCTGCTATATCTCTGTGACAGCTCACGGGGTGAGCTGGGTGGATGTCTCTGGTGGTGACAATGGCTCTCAGGCTCGGCGCACGCCCTTCAAAACCACAGGGATGGTGCAGGGGTCTTTCCCCTAAGGTCCTCTGGTGGCATCACATGCCCAGAGAAACCAGGCCGTGTTGAAATTAATCTATCTTGGAGACCGTCCACACACAGGTCAGGAGCTGTGGAAGGCTCTACGCAACGAGACCGAGCGCTGGCAGGGTGACAAGAATCGTGTGCCAGGCAAGGTGGTGTGCGATAACGGACGAAATCTGCTGGCCGCCCTTAAGATCGGTAGGCTGGAGCACATCCCTTGCCTGGCAAATGTCATGAACCTTGTCGTCCAGAAATTTCTAAAGAGCTACCCGGGTCTGGACTGCCTGCTGAGGAAGGCTCGAGGTCCAAGTTCGCACTTCCGCCATTCGCACCCTGCTTCATCCCGCCTGGCTGCGTTGCAGCGTCAGCTCGGCCTCCCCGTCAACCGTCTCATTGTTGACGTGGCAACACGCTGGAATTCCACCCTCCACATGCTTCAGCGATTGTGACAGCAGCGCAATGTGTACGAAGTGACACATGGCCTGACAAGCAGCGGTGCGGACCTCGGGGTGTTGAACCACCGAGAGTGGAGGCAAGTGAAAGAGCTCTGCACGTTCCTTGCCAGTTTTGAAGAAGCCACCAAAATGGTCAGTGCGGACAATGCCCTTGTCAGCAAGAGCATTGTGGTGATCTTAGTTCTGGATCGATAGTTGGACACTCTGAAACATCAGGTCCCGCCAGCGACGGAGGAGGAGATGGACACAGAGTCTTTCTCTTCCTTTGAATCCACAAGGCCCGACAGTTTCTCAATTTTATCGGTCTTCATTAGGCAGGTGTTCGGGGTCCAGGGCTAGTGCAGGGCCCGGCGCATCAGCTCTCGGGGTTGCACATCTGAGGCAAGTCAGGGGTGTGTTTTAAGCTTTTGCCAGAGGAAACGGAGGAGGAGGAGGTTTTTCCCGGGCAACCGACGTTGCCGACGTCCCCCTTGGGGCCCTTTGGGAAAAAAGGGGTTTGGGGGCCCAATTTTGGAGGGGGTTGGGGTCAGTTTGCCCAAACACAACCCCACCCAACTCGAGGGTTGGGGGAAAAAGGGGTCCCCCCCACCCGAGGCCAGGAAAAGCCCAATTTTCCTCCCCAAAATGATTTCCCGGGGATTAAGGCCACAAAATGAACAACAGTTTTAAATTGGGTGGCCACCCCCCCTGGATTCCCCCCCCGGGAAAAACAAAAAATCGGGCCTTTTCCTTCCACCCACCCAAATAGAGATAAAAACAGGAAAAGGGGGACCTGCGGGTTGAAAACAAATGGAAAACATCTGTTTTTGTCTTTCTTTATGTTTTTTCGGAAAGGGAACGGTTTTAAAAACATCAGCGGGCATGGGCAAACAGTAGAGTGCCAATAAGGCCCTACGGGAGCAGCAAACAGGGACAAGGTGGCGAACCTAATGGGTGACCTCTGGCAATCTTTATTTCCCACCTCCCCCAATGCAGCAATGAGGGCACACATTTCCAAAAACACAGAGAACCAGCTTTAAGGGTCATGGGGGCAACCCCACTATCCCGCGTCTCAAAAAATCGAAAAAGTTTAAGGCCCGGCCCAATAGACTTTTGGGTAAACCAAAATGGGGCCCAATGCCCCGACCCCTTTGGGTCGCCCCCCAAGAGGTGTTTGGGTTCCCCGCCCAGCAGGGGCCCGGGGTCAAATTTTAGCGGGGGCCTTAGGGCCCGCTGGAGGATTTATTTCAGACAAACCCCCCCCCGGCTTTTTCCCCGATTAAAAGTGGACGATTGGGGCTTTCACAAACAAAAAGGAAAACGGCATGGAAACCCCTGATGGGTGGGGGGTGGGGGCCAATTTTCCAGGGTTTACCGATTAGGGTGGGCCGGGGCTACTTTTACATTCCTCTTCAAACAGAAATGGCCCCCCTTTAAAACTTTTTTTTTTAAAAAGGGTCATTTCTTAAAGCAAATTTTTAATTTTTCAGTTCCCAAAAAGTTCATTTTGCCCGGTTTTGCTTGAGGGGCCGAAAAAAACCAAATTTCCTGCCCAACCCGTTTTCCCATTTACACTTTACAAAGGGGAAAAAACCCCATTGTCCCCAAAGGTTTTAAGGTCCAAAGGTTTTCTGTGAGATTTCAACCAATAATTATGGTTTCCCCCCTTTTTGGGAAAAGGAAATGTGGGTTCTAAGGGGGCATTTCTCCATTTAAAAATTTTTAATAGGGTTGGGAAGGGCCCTAATTTAATTTTTTTTTTTGGGGCATGTTGGGCCCGTGAATTTCGGGTTTTATTCCATGGTCCTTTTGGAAAAAAGAAAAAATTTTTTTTAAGTGGCATTTTTTTTCCCCCACCCAATTTTTTAAAAAGGGGGCTGAGAAGTCCCTATTTTTAAATTTTTTTGGGGTCATGTTTCTGGGGAGATTTCAGCAAAAATCTGGTCCTTTGGAACAGAAATTTTTGGGTTTTTAATGGCATTTTTTTCCCCCACCCCAAAAATTTTTAAAGGGGGGCTGAAAAACAAAAAATTTTTGGTGCCATGGGCCCTTTTAAATTCAGCAATACTAAAAAGGTCCCCAAATTTTAAAATTTTTTATTTTTAAACAAAAAAGACATTTGTTCTTCCCCAATTGGGCAAAAGTTGGGTCAAGGGGAATGCTGGGGAAAATTTTTGGGGGTTTTTGCTGTGAAAGGCCCCCCAATACCCCCGGAACTATTATAAAAAAATGTTGTTTTTCAACAACTTTTAATTTTTTTCCCAAAAATTGTCAAAATTTTGGCTCAAGGGAAAAATTGTTTTGAAATTTTTTGGGGGGAAGCTTTTTGGGTTGTACAAAAACCCCAACAAAAAAAAGGTCCTTTTTATAAAAAAAAATGTTTTTTCTTAACAAAACATTTGTTCTTTCCACAAAATTGTCAAAGGGGCCCAAGGGCCCATGTCTTGAATTTTTTGGGGGGGCCCATTTGTGCGGGTGACTTTTCCAGCTAGACAAACAGGTCCCTTTGGGGTAAAAACTGGGGGTTTCTAAACAGACATTTTTTTTCTTCCCATTTGTCAAGATGGCCCTAAAGGGGGGTGGGGGGTTAAAAAAACAGGAAAAAGGTTTAATTAAAAGGGGTTAAAAGGCCCCCATATTAAAAGATTTTTTTGCAAACCCCCAACAAAAGCAAGAAAACCCTGAAAAGGCAACCCATTTAAAAAAAATTTAAAAAAAAGAAACAAAGACTTTTGGTGGGTTTTTCCCAAATCCTATTTTAAAAAAATTGTTTTTTTTTCTAGAATTAAACAACAAAAAAACTTGAAATTTAAAAAAAGCTGGTAAAAAAAAATTCCCTCGGGAATTTTTTACAAGGGGGTCCCAGGGAAGACTTGACAAGATGTATGGTTTTTCCCAAGGGGACAGGGGAGAATGGACCCAGGGGACAGAGAACAACCCCCCAAAAGAAAATTTTACTCCCGCTTTTTTAGAGTAAAATGGAAAATCCCCCCCCCCGAAAAACCCCTTTTAAACCCGGACAAAACCCCATATTTCCAAAAGACCCCAAATTGGGCCCAAAGGGTTAGGGGGGGGAAGGGTTTTCCCCCCAGGCCCAAAAAACCCTGTGTACTGGGGAAGGGCTAGGCTTACTCCCCCACCCCCCCTTCCCCCCCGGGGTTTGGGGGGGGCTTAAAGCACGACTGTTTTGGTTGCGGGGGCCAAAAAGGCTTTTAAAACCCGGTTTTAATAGAACCCCTTTCCAGCCGGGGCCCCCCCCACCCCCCCCCCCTTGTAACTCCGGCCCTGGCAGCTAAAAACCCTTGCTTGTTAATAGATGACAGACGCTAGCCTGGCCCCACCCCACCCAATGAAAAGTCGGGCCCCCCGCTGGACCCCCCCTTTTAATAAAAACGAGGGCCAAGCCTTGGCTCTCCCCGCACCCACGGGTTAAGTCGGGGGCCCGGCAGCTGGACCCCGTGTTAACAGATGGCGCCGGCAGCAGGGGGCTTTTCAAACCGAAAGGGGCAAAAAAAATTTATAATTAAAAAAAACATTTTTATATTTTCCGGGGGGGGGGGGAATTAACCCCAACCCCACCCCCCCAAAAAAACCTTTAAAAAAAAACCTCCCGGGGGGGGCTGTAAGTTGTTTTTTTTAACCCACACTTGAAAAAAAAGCAAAATGAAAAAATAATGAAAAACATAAAAAAAACTTCCCAAAAATAAATTCTGTCCCCCAAATGTCAGTTTCCAAAAAAATTTAACTAAAGGGACAGTAAATTTGTACAAAAAAGCATAGGGGGCCACTTTGTGATCTGTGGGTCAAACGGGTTTTAAGGGTAAAGCTGGGGTAAAAGGAAAAAGGTTATAGTAAATGTGCGGGTTAAAATAAAAAGGGTTTGGGTTAAAAAGCCCTCCTTTTTCCCTCATTTTTTAAATCGGGGGGGTCATGCGGGGGTTTGGGGCTAAATGCGGGTGGCCCGGGGACAGGGATAGCCCCATGTCCATTTTAAAAACTAAAAGGGTTTTGGTTCAAAAACTCCTATTTTTCCGGGCCCACTTTTTAATCGGGGGGTTCCAGACAGGTTTGGGGTTCTTTGCTTTTTGCCCCGGGGACGGGTATTTAAATTTGTCCAGTGAAACAAAATTGGTTGAAAGCCCTTCCTTTTTTTTTTGGCATTTTTTTAAATCGGGGTTTTAAAGCGGGTTTTGGGGGGCTCGGGGCCGGCCCCGGACGGGGCCCTAGTCATGTCCCAGTTTCAAAAAAAATGGTGGTTTAAAGATTTTCCTTTTTCCCAGCATTTTTTAATTTCTGGGGGGTCGGGACGGGGGTTTTATTGGCCCATTTTACGGGTGGAAACAGAACAGGAAATGCCAAGGGCCCAGTTCCCCCCCTAAAGGGGGTTTCCCCGGATTCCTTTTACGGCCCAAATTTTAATTTTGGGGGTCATCCCGGTTTGGGGCTCTTTTGCTCCTTGGCCCGGGGACAGGCAAATTCAAGGGGCCGGGTTCCCAACAAAAAAGGTGGTTTTCAAAGACTTTTTTAAAACCCACACAAATTGTTCCAGCGGGTTTTAATTTAAAACCTTTTCCCCCGGGGCCCATTTTCCCCCAATTCACCATTCCCCCAACCCCTAAAATTGGTTTAAAACCCCTTTTCCGGGCCAAAAACCCCCCTTTTTAAAACCCCGAGGTCAGCCATTTTTGGGGGCTCTTGCTGGGCCCCCCCAGGCATAGTGAAGCCATTTCCCCAAAAAAAAAGGGTTTTTTTCAAGGGCCCCCTTTTAAAAGGCCATTTTTAAAAACTGGGGGCCCCAGAAATTTTAAAAGGGTCACTCCCGGAAAGGGTTTAGTCAATGTGGGTTTTCCAAGTAAAATGATGGTTAAAAAAATCAAAACTGCTTTTTTTTTGGCATTTTTTTAAATTTGGGGGTTCATGCGGTTTTAAGGGTTTTTGGGGTGCTGTGGGGGGCAAGACGGGGTTAAGGGAGGTTTACCCTTTTTAAAATAACCAAGGTTTTTGGCCAGAAATGACCCCCGGGTACCCCCCATTTCCCTTTTGGGGAAATTTAATTCCAGCCCCTCCCCAGCCCTGTTTGGGTGTAATAAAAAAGGTTTTGGTTACCTCTCGCATAGCCCCTTTTAAAAGGGTTCCTGGGGCGATAATCTATTATCAACAAATTGGGATATCGTCTTGATAAATGCCGATTTCAAACTACCCCCGATGACGATATCAATGTAATCGCTCATCACTTGTTTATAGGGGTACCACTTTTCCCGGGACTATCTAAAGAGGGTATCTTATCTCAGCCCGGACTTAAAAATTTTGCAAGGGCTGACCCCCCTCAAGACCCCAAGGAAACCCCCAAAAAATCCCCCTGAACATAACCTTAGGAATTGTCTTAATGGTGAATCAAGAATGAAAAGTCACACCTTTAAAAGTTTTTAAAAACCCCAAATTGAACCCCCCCCCCCCCCACCAAAAAAGCAACCTTTTTATTTCCCGAACCCCCCCCCCCCCCCCCAAAAATCTCTGGGTTTAATGCCCCGCCCAATATAGTCCCCTTTCCAAACAAAAGGGCCCAGGGCCGGGGACATTTTATTTCCCCGAGCGGGGACGGGGGAATACCCTGTCTTCTAGTCTAATTTAAAAAAGGAAAAATAAAGGCCCCCGTCTTTTCCTTTTTAATTTTAAAAAATTTGGGGGGGGCTGGTTCCCCCCTTCCCAATTTCGAGGGGAGGCTTTTCCCATCTACCTATTGGAGGGATGCCCTGTCTACTTACCGAACTACTGGGAGGAGGCCCTGTCTAAAAAAAAGCATTTTCTTCAAAACGGATACAAAGGGAAAACCGCCCAAAATTCAAAAAATACACAGAAAAAAATAACAGTTTTAATTTTTTACAAAATATTTTATACAAAATGCACAATATCCCAGCAGAAAACTTTAAAGGGGGTTTTTTCATTTCACATTTTGGCAACCTTTAATAATTTAAAGGGGGAAATTTAAAGAGCGAAATTTCGTCAACAATGTCCTCGGGGGTCGTAGTCCCATATGGTCAAAATTTTCATGCCGATTTCCGATATCCGATACTAGTTTAAACACCGATGACCATTAAATTTTGGGGGGAACAACACTTCCCTTTTTACAACCCCAAAACCCGGGGGGGAGGAAGCTGGAATTTAAAAAATTTTCCCAACCAATAAAATGTACGGGTCCCCAAGACAAATTTGGCAACAAGATCACAGAAAAAATTCCTATCCCTGGTTTCCCGTTTTTTTACACAAAGACCCTTAAACCCGCAAGATTTTCCAAAAAAATTTAAAAAATGACAGAAGGCAGGATTAAATTTCCAAATTTTTTTTGGTCTGTAAAGAAGAGTGGCTGCCTCATTGGCTTTTTTTCACTCCTTCCCCCCATCCCACCGGGGTTTTTTAAAAAACGGTGCCCGGGGGATTCAATACTAGTCCTTTTCCCCTTTCCCCCCAAGGGGGTTTTGGGGTCCCGAACAGGCTCCAAGAGAGGTAACCTTTTAGGGTTAGGACTCACCTATGCTGGGGTTTCCCCTTGAACCGCAATTTTTGGGGGGGTACTTTAAAAAACTTTTGAAACAAAAAATGTGAACTAAGAATCCCAGGTTTTTTATTTTTATTAGCATTTAAAGCAATTTTTAAAAAAAAAATTCCTATAATTCCCTTTTTATGTTTACCCTTTTTTTGGGTTTTGGGCCACTGACATTTGGGGAAAAATGTTTTTTTTATTGCCCCTTTCCCTGTGCAAACCCATGCTTTTCAAAAAAAATTTTTTAGATTGCATAGGGCCCAAAATGTTTTTTTTAAAGCTGGGTACAAGGGCATGTTTTAGTCCAAATTTTAGGGGTTTAACTAAAAATAATGGTTTTTTAAAGACCTTTTCCCTTTTTTCCCGGCACTTTATGTCTGTTTGGGGCAAAAAGGTTTTTTTGGGCATACTGCGGTCCCCAGGACAGATATAGGGCAATGTTTCAGGTTTTAACTAAAAAGGGGTTTGAAAGACCCTTTTTTTTTTCCCGGGACTTTTTTAATCTGTGGGTCATGGGAGGTTTGAGGGTCATGCTGTGGTACAGGATATGGGGTAGTCCCAAAGCCCCGGGTTTAACAAAAAAGGTTTGGGTTTAAAAACTCCTTTTTTTTTTTTTCCCCGGGACTTTATGATCTTGGGTCAGACAAGTTTAAAAAAGGTCATACTGCGGTCCCAGGGCAGATATAGTCAATTTCAGGTTCCCAAATAAAAGGGGGGTTTAAAAAAAACCCTTTTTTTTTCCTTTTTTTCCCCGGGACTTTTAATTTTTGGGGGGTTTAACAGGTTTAAGGGCATGCAAAGGGTTCCCGGAAAAAGGGATATTCCCAAAGGTCCAGGGGCCCCAAATAAAAGATGGTTCAAATAATAAAATTGCCTTCTGGGGGCCCTTTTAAATTTTGGTTCCCCTTGCAGGTTTAAGGGTCATGCTGTGGTACAACAGGGATAGTGAATGGTCTGTGACTTTTTTTCTGTGACTTTTATAACCTAAGTGTGTTGCCTAAGATGTAGCACGTATCCAGTTTACTGTTGTGGATGTTAATTCCAGCTTCTCCAGCCCTGTTTGGGTGTAAGAATGAAGGTGTTGTTCCTCTCCCATAGACTTTAATGGTCATCGGCGATAATCTATTATCGACTATCGGAAATCGTCTTGATAATTGACGATATCGACTATCGACCCAATGACGATAGTCGACGTAATCGCTCATCATTAAAAAACACACCTAAAAATTTTATAAAGAGTTATAGAACTGTATAATAAAAAGGTGGGTTTTGCACCTAAATGAAAAAACCTGCAGTTTTTCCCCTATGAAATATTTCTGTTATCCTAATATAAGTACAAGGTGGGTCTTTGAACAAAACTGGGGTGCGCCAAAGTGAAAAACACCTATTTAAAAGTTATATGGATAATAAAAGATGGGTTTTGCACCTATTAAATACACCTGAAGTTACAAGAAAATTTCTGTTTCCTAATATAAGTACAAGGTGGGTCTTTGAACAAAACTGGGGTGCGCCAAAGTGAAAAACACTTATTTAAAATTTATACGGATAATAAAAGGTGGGTTTTGCACCTATGAAATACACCTGCAGTTACTAGCAAATTTCTGTATCCTACTATAAGTACAAGTTGGGTCTTTGAACAAAACTGGGCTGCGCCAAAGTGAAAAACACCTATTTAAAATTTATACGGATAATAAAATTTGGGTTTTGCACCTATGAAATACACCTGCAGTTGCTAGAAAATTTATGTATCCTAATATAAGTACAAGGTAGGTCTTTGAACAAAATTGGGCTGCACAAAACAAAAGGTACAATTGCACCTCAGGTGCGAGGTGTGCTGGCCAAAAACTGGTAAAAAAAAGCCATTTCAATGCAGGTTCAAAGCATAGTCTGGGCTGCACAATATACACTCTCCTTTCAAAAGTCTGCCTGTCTGTCTGTGTTCGCCCAAACGGCTGTACAGCACTAGATGCTTCTTTAAAAGTCTCTGTCTAACTAACTAAGAGCTGAAATTCTCTAATCTACCTATGTTCTAATGTTCACAGCTAAAAGCATAGTTGTCTGTATGAATAAAGAGAACTGTGTCTCTTAGCTGAGCTGAGCTGTATGAGAGTGATCTAGCACCGTCCTCTGCTCTAGTGAGTGGACACTTGAAACACTGATGCTGAACAGGAAACGCTGTTTTATGCAATAACGAGGTCATGTTGGATTTTTTTCAGCAATGACAACCCATACACCATCACTAGTCATGCATCGCACAACCACTCACCTGCTCTATTGCTCTGAGATTGATTTGCTGGCCGCAAAATGGCTGAAGCACAGAAAATGGCGCGTGATAGTAATACGATTATGCGCAGATTACTCACCTAAAATATCGCGTGATCGGGAAATTTCCGATCATAACCTAAGAAAACGTGCGATTTCAACTTTGTCGTGGTATGTACGTTCATCACATACTAGGAGAGCTTATGAAATGGAGGGGTGTGTTTCTCCTCCCAGCAGAGAATATCTTCTCTCTGCAGATTTTTTTTTCTCTATCACACACAGTGTCTTTATCCTTCACGATTATTTCACCTCTAACTCTTCAGATCTGAGATCAAAAACTATACGCTTTATTGTTGTGTTACATGGGACGACAGTCCTATCTCATGCGCAGGACCTCTGATCGCTGTATGTGAAAAGCGCAAACCCTGCACGCCTACATCACAACTACCACTCATTGCTGTCAGTGAAAAGCGCAAACCCCGAAAACGCTAATTTCGCCAATACCACTGATGTGCTTTGTCAGTGAATCAGAGCAACCCTGCAGCATACGTGCACAACTATCATTTTCTGTCGAGTGTGAACAGCAGACAAACCTCCCACTCTGACTGCATACACAGGAATGCGCGCTCCCGTGAATATGGGAAACCGGGCCCGGACAACAATGTAAATTACTACCGCCCGGCAGGCACATAAAATGAAAGGAGGCCAGAATGCCAGACGGTCACTGGGGAAACACAGTGTTACAGAAACGAACATAAGGGAAACTGTGAAACAAGACAGTTTTGCAAATGAAATCAATATTGCAAAAGTTGCTCTGTTTTCATACGGTCCCTTATTTGAAGACCATTTAATGTAGATGAGAAACGCTCCTTTAATTTTCTTATTATACACATTTATTCCAACTCAAAAAGTTAATAACTTAGTTCTTTTTTTAGTTTGATTAAGAGAGTGCCTGAAAAAATGCTATTGATATTCCTTGTCTTTCTACAAGTCGTGCTGCTTTAACCCTTACAACTCTCCAAAGAAAGCAATGGCCATAAGTAGATCATAATGGGAATTCATTAGGGCTTCTGCGACATCCTCTATCCGTAAGGTATGGCAGAGAATGTGCAGTTGATCATTATTTCCACACTTTTTGTATCATGTCTGGTACTCGTCTGAACTTGGCTCTAGCTTTCTCTGCCTGTGTTTATTATGATTGACAAGTTTCCTGCCACACCTGTCTGCTGCTGCTGGCTGAGTGCTAAGCGGCTGGTGATTTTGACTAGGGGTGTGATTGATGGCTGCTAGTGTTGAGCGATTATTATCAACAAAGTTGAAAATCGGCACGTATTATGTTATCAAAATTTTTAGATACATGCGATAATGTAGTTAAAATCTGTGGCTAATCTATTAAGATGAGTGCCATTTTCGGCGCTTACTCTGTCATTTTGGCCGGCCAGCAAAATCCGCTTACAGAATAGAGCAGGGTGAGATGTGTGTGGGAAGTCTTGGACTTGGGAGTGTAATGGTTGGATTGGATAGGAGAAAAAATCTACATGACCTCGTTTTACATAGAACAGCCCGTTCTGTTCAGCCTCCAGTGTCTCTCAGCGTCTCCAGAGTCAGTAGGACGTGCGCTCTGCCTGTGTCAAACTAGCTCCAGTCGAAATTAACTATGTTCTTACAGAGAAAAAGCTCTACTGTAGCTGTGTCTTACAACTTAGTTAGATTAGAGATTGGAATAGATTTTATGTCGTTAGGTAGAGAATTTTAAAGGAAGCATCTACCGCTGTATAACGTCACGGAGGGTGGTGGTGATTGGGTGCGGAGGGGGCAACAGCGGGCGAACACAGGACAAGCATCTATAAAAAGTATACTGGTTAAAGTTCACCAAGACTTAGTGTAGGACATTGCAACATGCAATAGCTTTTTTTTTAACAGTTTCTATTGAAATAGTTCCTGATATTCGGGCAGCTGATACATTATATTAGGAGTACTCATCTTTTTCTGAGTAATGCAGGTCTCTTTGTTAGGTGCAAGAACTCTGTCTCACTTTAATTATCAGTAGACATTTCAGACAGGTGTTCATTTTACAATTTTTGCCTCATTCCCCGCTTGTGTTGATATAGTCACCTTGCCAGTTATTAAATTATAATCCAGCAATTTAGTTGTACGCAAAGGTTGATAGGTGGCCAAAAATACCGTTTATTATACGAATACATTACAGGTACGTGTTTTTTTGCACTTTTGCCCAGTCCAGATTTGTTCTTGGGCACGCTTTGCACTTAGAAATGTGATTATTCTGGCAATTTTGTACGTCTCACCACAGGTGAATTGGATAGGTGCCAACAAGTACCTTTTCATTATTCTCGAATACATTACAGATCGTGTTTTTGATACCTTTTGGCGCACTACAGCTTTGTTCATTGTGGCACCTTGCAATCTTGAAGATGTGTAATTACTGCAATTTTGTAGTCTCCCCTGGTGAATTGATAGTGCAAAAAATACCTTGTTGTTCATGACGAAATAATTATACAGATAATTGTTTTTTGCACTTTTGCCCAATCGAGATTTGTTGATAGATCACCATGCAGTTAATTGAGTCCAGCAATTGTGTAGTACAGCAGGTGAATTGATAGGTGCAAAAAAAATACTTTTATTATCGCCAGAAGACATTACAGATACGTGTTTTTTTACTTTGGCGCAATACAGATTTGTTCGATTGAGGCACCTTGCACTTAAATTGGTGAATTCAGCAATTTTGTAGTCCACCAAAGGTGAATTTGAAGAGGTGCCCAAAAAGTTCCTTTTTATTATCTGAACTACATTATCCAGATACCGTTGTGTTTTGTTGCCTACTTTTGTTCGAGTCAGAGCTTTTGTTGGATAGAGAAACTTGCAGTTAAATTTGAAGCCAGCAATTGTGTAGGTTACCACAGGTGAATTGATAGTGCCAAAAATACCTTTTATTATCTACGAAATACATTTCAGATACACTGTTTTTTCACTTTGGCGCTAGGGCAGCTTTGTTGATAGATACTACTTTGCAATTATATTTGAATCTCAGGCAAATTGTTGTTTTGATTTGAGAAAGCTGTGATTTGCCGTCCTTATTAATAAGGACTTTCCAAAAGCTCTTCCAGATAGACCTTCTCGAATTTTTATTATTTCTTGGAACATGGGCGAAATTTCAGGATGGTAAGCGAGCAAAGAGGGGGGGTAGGAATGGAGGTACAAGGTACGAGAGAAGGTGCTCCTTGACAGTGCTGGCGACAATCACGTATGCCCAGCGGGCTATACGGTCAGTTGCAGGACGTCAGGCTGTTCAATAGCTGGGTAGGGCCCTGTGAACTCTCAGAGTTAATCGAACAGCTGTCGGCCATTCTGTCCTTCCAATGGTTAATGAACATGCATCCGAGCAGTCTTACCTCCTCGTCTCCCAGTCCACTGGGCCACAAATGTTCGTCATCAGGCATCACCGCCATCCGTCAAACATGAAGCAGCCCAAATGTCAATCGTGTCACGCCCACCCACTGTGGATAATCCTTTTTTCTGAAGTCTCTCTTGTTGACAATGCGGTTGGGGTCACGAAGGCTTGTTTAAAGATCAAGAGGCCAAAGAGGATGATTTTTATGCTCTGACGCCTGTTACTGATGCACCTGAGAGAGGAGAAGGAAGCGGGTCAAACGGCAAAAAATCCTGGGCGGTCGGGCAACTGCTATCTTGCAGTCCCTCATGACTTGTAGCACGCTGCTCCTGGATGCAAGAATGCTAGGACCGACGACAGGTCATATGCCGCCTTGTGAGTAAACGCTTTAAGTAGAAGGTAAGAACCTTAGGTGGGTAACACCACAACATTGTCTAGAGTACATGCAGGCGAATGCATGAGAGTTGAAATGGTGGCACACTGGCCTAAAAAAGGCCTAGACCGACGCCGGGCCTCCAACACTGTCACACGCCTCTGTCTCCGCCTCCTCCGCCTTCCACACCAAGCGTTCCTCAGATATGCCCATGTTTCAGGTCTATGATCAGGGATCAAAAAAGCGCCTCAGCTTCAGCTCTCCACCGTCGCCCGAGTACCCACCGAGCACCAACGCAGAGACCCATCCTAACCCTTCTCGTCCGGCCAGTTTGACGAACCTGACATGCCGTACAGTGGCACAGTCTATGAGCCAGCATTCTGTTTTCTCCAGGTTTGGGAGCAAAGAAACAACTTTAACCCAGAATCCATCCCAAAAGCCAAAAGCCTGGAATTGTCGCATTTCAGGGCCCTTTTTTTAGATGGCCTTGGAGAATGATGCCTTTCATCTGGTGGAAACAGGTGGTCGAATCTGAGCTTGCCTGCTCCCGACAACTTAACCAGATGCCGAGCAGGGCATTTCTTTGCCAGAAAAGCAGTGCCCTGCCCTGGGCCAAGCCCCGTGATCATCTAAGATTTTAAGGGCGTTGTCTGATTGTCTGTGGCGGGAAAAGTTCAATCGACCACCTCACATGGACTTAGTAAGCACGGCCAAGGCCGCTATTTCTCTGTGACAGCTCATTGGTGTGGCTGGGAGTGGATGTCTCTGGGGGTGACGCGCGGTGGCGCTCAGGCAACGCCAAACGATCTTCCAGTAAACTCGCAGGGATGGTGCAGGGTCTCTTTCCCCCAAGGTCCTCTGGTGCATCATGTGCCAGAGGGACACCAGGGCCGTGTAGAAATTTAATATGCCTTGGAGACCGTCACACACAGCTCAGGAGCTGTGGACGTGCTTAAGCAACGAGAGAGACCTGAGCGCTGGCTGGGTGACAAGAACTTGTCCAGGCAATGGTGGGTGTGCGTTATACACTGGGTCGATAATCTGCTGTGCGGCCCTTAAGCTTCGGTAGGCTGGAGCTCATCCCTTGCCTGACTGTAGTCATGAACCTCTTGTCATCAGAAATTTTAAATGAGCTACCGGGGGTCTGGGACTGCTGCTGAAGTAAGGGCTCGAGGTATGATGGTTCGCAACTTCTCCCGTTCGCACCATGCTCTCGTCCCGCCTCGGCTGCGTTGCAGCCGTCAGCTCGGCCTCCCCGTCATCGTCTCATTGTTGTACGTGGGCAACAGCTGGAATTCCTACCCACCACATGGCGTCCAGACCGATTGTGGCTGTCAGCGCAATTGCATTATGCAGTACGAAGTGACATATGGACAAGGCGCAGCGGTACGGACCTCGGGGTGTTGAACCTCCGAGAGTGGAGGCCAGGTGAAAGAAGACCTGCACCTTCCTTGCCAGTTTTTAAGAAGCCACCCAATATGGTCAAGTGCGGACAAATGCCCTTGTCAGGAATGGAGGCATTTGTGGTGATATTTAGTTCTGGATCGATCGTTGGACACTCTGAAAACACCTAGGTCCCGCCAGCTGACGGAGAGGAGACGACACAGATGCGGACTACGGAAGCCTTTTCTCTCCGTCATAACCACAAGACCGACAGTTTCACAATTTCATCGTGTCTTCATTAGTCGTGGTTCGGGGTCCAGAGCTAGTGGCAAGGTGGCGCATCAGCTACAGGGTGATCATCTAGGCAAGTCAGTGGGCTGTGTTTGAAGCTTTGCTGGAGGCAGGCGAGCGAGGAGGAGGTATTACTATGACACGATGTTACCGACGTCCTGCCTTGGAAAGAGGTTGGGCAAGATTTGAGGGGAGGAGGAAGATGAGGAGGATCAGTTTGCTAGTGCCCGCCGTCGACCCGCAGAGGCTTGGGATAATGAAGGCTCCATCTCTCACTGAGTGCTTGGCATGATCCATTTCCTCCAACATGATCTCCATTAGGCCATCAAAATCGAACCACAGTTACCTGGTGGCCACTCCCTATGGATCCGCCGGTAGCAAAACAATAGAATCCGCACTTTCCTTCCCCACCCAAATAGAGAGTAAAATGCAGGAAATGGAGGACCTGTTATGATTGATCAAACTGGAAAGACATCAGTTGCTGTCTGCTTCACGTTCCCAAATTGTACGGTGGAACAACATCCATGCGGACGTGGACAGCAGTAGAGTGCCAAGTTGGGGGGGGGGGGGCGGGGTGGGAGTGGGGGGGGGGACAGGGCGTAGCGAGCAGCAGCAGGCATGGTGCAGTAAGCCGCCATTATGGGTGAGTTGGCAAGTTCTTTGTTTACCACACTCACTCACAAACGCATGCAATGCAGGGCAACTCATCCAACTCCACACAGTGATACAGATTAAGACTCATGGTGCACGAATATATGCGTCTCAACACGATGTTTTTGCATGTGTTCCGGACACACCAATTAGGACTTCTGGGTTATTCAAAATCAGACTCGGAATGGCCCGTGCTGGGTCGTAACGCCATAGGAGGTGTTGTCCTGCCCAGAGCAGCGTCATATATGAGCGACCTTCAGCTAGCAGGCTGGGAAGTAGTCATTTACAGAAAAACGCATCCGGCTTTCACTAAGATTAATGTGGGCTCGATCGTTTGGACTTCATCAAGATGAATTCAGGCTGGATCTCTGTGTTGTTGTGGCCCCAATTGCGTGGTATGTCCACGATATAGTTGCCAGTCTACTTCACATCTTTTCAAACACAGAAATGGGTCCTCTTGAAAAGCTTTTTTTTTAAAATGATCAGTTTCCTTACTGCAATTGTGTTTATTCTCTGTCCCAAACAGTTTCATTTTTGTGGTTAGTGGCTGTGAGGAGACTGTAAAGACAGCAAGGTTTCATGACAACACCGTATTCCATTTACTCACTTTATCTTAAGAAGTTTCGCTTTGTCAATGGTTTTTGAAGTCATGTTGCTGGAGATACAGCAATAAATATGGTCCTTTGGAACAGAAATGTGGACTTCTAAAGTGGCATTTTCTCCTTCACAATTTTTAATAGTGGTGAGAAGTCATATTTATTTTTTGTTTGGGGCATGTAGCTGTGAGATACAGCAATAATCATGATCCTTTGGTAAACAGAAATGTGCTCGCTTTAAGTGGAAAATTCTCCCTCACAATTTCTTAAACAGTGGCCTCTTTGAAAAGCAGCAATATACAGGTCTATTATAAAAAAAATGTTTTTTCTAACAGACATTTGTGTCTTGTCACAATTGACCCAAAGTGGCTCAAGGTCCAATGCTTTGAATTTTAGGGGGCATTTTGATGTGACATGCTGCCTATACTAAAGGTCCTATTCTAAAAAATGTTGTTTCCGAACAGACATTTGTTCTTTCACAATTGACCATAGTGGATCAAGGGTCATGCTTAGAGAAATTTTTGGGGGCATTTTGCTGTGACATGCAGCTTATTTACTACTCAGGTTCCTACTTATAAAGAAAATGTTGTTGTCTGAACAGACATTGTTCTTCACCAATTGCAAGAGTGGCTCACGGGTGGATGGTGCTCTGTCAGAAAAAGGAATAGGTTGGACACTGTTATGGGACACATATTGCAAAATGACTTGGTTTGGCTAAGATCTTTAACATAGCTATCAATCCTGGATTGCAGTGCACAGTGAAGACAACCATTTTAATACATATCGAAGAAAAAAGAGAAACAAAGACAATGAGTGGGATTCCATCTATTTAAAAATGTGTTATACCTAAGAATTAAAGTACTAAAAAACCTTGCATGTACAAAATAGCTGTTAAAAAAATTCTCTGATTGTACAAGGGAGGTACAGGAATACTTGACACAGGATGTAGGTTATTCAGAGGATCATGGAGTATGGAGCAGCGGCAGAGAACAAATTCTGAGACCCATTTTCCTCCTGCAACGTTGAGTAAATGAGAAAAAAGAATGCCAAGATACAAGGCACCTGGGTGTAACAGGGAGACTGTTAAACCACCAGTATTTTCCAAGTGAAGCTCTAATTGGTGTGTCCGCACAGACTCATACTGGAGGGGCAAGCGCTACCCTTGGTATGAATGTGTATCAGAGGAGGCTGGAGTTCTCACACTTCCGCTTCCGTCTACTCGAGCTTCAGCACCGACTAGTTTTGCGTTGCTGCGTCTTCAGGGCATTTTAACTGCGTTGTTAATATGATGAGACGGACGCCAGCACTGGGCTTTCTAAACCCCATAACCACCACCGCACACCAGCTGTAACTCCGGCCTGGGTCATGATGTGGCAAGGGACCAGTATAGTCAATGTCCAGTTCAAACTAATAATTGGTGGTTGAAAGGATATCCTATTTTTCCGGCACTTTTAAATGTGGGGGTCATGCAGGTTTGGGGCTCGATGCTCGTGGGCCCAGGACAGGTATAGTTCAATGTCCAGTGAAACTAAATGCTGTGGTTGAAAGACTCTTTTTCACCGGCACTTTTTTAAATTTTGGGGTCATGCTGGTTTGGGGCTTATGCTGTGACCCAGGACAGGTTTAGTCATGTCCCAGTGAAAACTAAAATGGTGGTTGAAGACCTCTTTTTCCAGCACTTTTAAAATTGTTGGGGGTCATGCAGGCAAGCTTTGGGGCTTCATGTGTGGCCAGGGACAAGTATAGTCAATGGTCCAGTTCAACTAAATTGGTGGTTGAGAGACCCCTTTTTCCCGGGCACTTTTAAAATGTGGGGGTAAACGGGTTTGGGGGCTCATGGTGGCCCAGGACAGGTATAGTCAATGTCCAAAAAACTAAAATGGGGGGTTGAAAGACCCTTTTTCCGGAAATTTTAAAAATGTGGGGTCATGCGGTTTGGGGCTCATGCTGGGGGCCCGGGACAGGAAGTAAATGTCCTTTCAACAAAATGGGGTTGAAAGACTCCTTTTTCCGGCACTTTTTTAAATGGGGGGGTCTGCGGGTTTGGGGCTCATGCTGCGTTCCAGGACGGGGATTTAAAAGTCCATTCAAGTAACATGAGGGTTCAAACAAACTCCCCTTCGGGCACTTTTAATTGGGGGGATGCGGGTTTTAAGGGTCAGGCGTTACAAGAAGGGATAGAAAAAGGCTTTGACTTTTTTTCTGGCTTTTAAAACCCTAAGGTGTTGCCAAAGATACCCACGTATCCTTTGACTTGTGGTTTTTAATTTCAGCTTCCCCCCCTTTTTGGTGAAAATAATAAAGGTGCTGTTGCTCTCCCAAACTTTAATGGCATCCGCATAACGATGCTCACATCGAAAAAACCTTATCGATAGCGGCCGACTATCACTATCGATCGATCTCGATGCCAACCAATCGCCAACACTATTATCACCCCAAACTTTTTGTTTTGGATTCACTTAAAGTCGGGGCTATTGAGAACGGGAAACCCCACTAACCTCAAAGCTCTCCATTTTTTCTGGGCCTTTTCCAATTAACCATAAATTTATTAAGGATTTTTCTTTTCTTAATCATTGACTGTTTCCCAGAAAAAAAGAGCTACTTGCCCTTGGGGCCGCAAAGCTGAGTAGACTTTTTGTAAAACTTAAAAAATCCCTTTTTCCCCTTTGGTATAATTCAACTCGAAGTTTGTTTATTGGGAAATTTACCCCCTTGAAGTGGGAGGGAGCTATTCTTTCCCAAAGGGCCCTGATCTCCCCCTGCTTCACCTGTGGCTTTTTTCTGAGAATTTTTCCCCCCTCTGAATGCAATTTTGGCAACTGTGAACTCTTAACCACTAAGTGGGAATTCGAGAAGTCAAGCCATTTCCTAAAGCGGGCAAGACATCATATAACAGGTCATAATATAAAAATTACGGGTACCGGATAGTCCCAAAATGCCCTTTCCCTGGAGGCATGCTGGAAGCTGTTCTTTCCCTGCTTTAATTGAATTATTACTTACCATCCAGGCATGAAGAATGTTAAGGCTCACATTGTGAAGAAAATGTCCTACAGTTTTCTAGTCGGTGACATCGGCAACCAGGGCAACAAAATCATCAGAGATCCACGCTTGATTCATTTTGATAAAAAGCAAATGATCCCATTCTCAGGGTAAAGAAAGGACACTTTGTCAGTTATTTCACCCCACCACTGAAAGGGCTGATTTTGTTTTGGGGGGGTGGGTAGGTTGTCTATGAAGAAACCCGGGCCCAAGGGTTTTTTCGGAAAATTTGCACCACATTACAATGGTCCATACTGCATTACTGAAATCATAAATTTGGTTTCATTCAGTTTACAGTTACCCAGTATAATTGTTTTGGTTCACTCTAATCAGCTGACCCTTGGTGATGTATTGAATTGATGTTTTTGTATTTATTTATGTGATGTTTTGATACTGTTATCACCTATATGATGTATAGCATTATGTTTCGGTGGGATTAGTTGGGTATATTTTTTATTTGGGTTTTATTTTGTCTATTACTGTTTATAATAAGATCTAATAAAGTATTGTTTTTACATTTCTATACTTTTGTATTGGATACAATTTCTTTTGGTATTTTTTGTATTTATGGTATCCATTTTATTTGATTGGCCCTTGTATTTATAGGTTTACTGGCTTGGTGCTGAGCAGCAGGTGAATTTGACGAGGGGTGATTGATGGCTGTCTTCACCACTCAGGATGTGTCCTGGATGTCAGGGACCCGATCCAATCTCTCTCTGGTTTGGGACCCTGACTTCCTATTTAATATCCCTCCTGTCTTTAATTTCTTGCTGGTGATAGTCTTGGCTAGATCTGGTGTTCTTTTCTCTATTGTCTTGTTTGGTTGTTGATTCTTTCCTCTGACCCTCCTTTTGCCTAACAATTTTGTACTGAATTGCTCTGGCTTTTGACTTGTTCTGTCTGACTTTCCGTTATTGTGTTGTTAGTCTTGTCCATTCTGTTTTTTCACATGCTCAGGGTAGGAACAGCTACCTAGTTGTTGCCAACTACATAGGGTTAAGCAAGTAGGCAGGGACAGATTTGAGGGGCCTAGCTTCAGGGATCACAGCCTGTCTGTCCCTTTCTGTTTATCTGCTCCAGGGATTCCTAATAGGGAAACTGTAAGGAATCCATTTGCTATTTTGCAAGGTTCAAAAAAAGCTTTTAGAGTTGATTCTAAAGTCTGGAAAGATGGGAAGCCGCTGAGGACACATATTTCTAAGGGGTTTCCCCTAAAGATGGGACCTCCAGGATTTACTCCTAACCTTTTTACTGACATAGACCAACAGAAAATGCAAAATTAACTCTGTTATTGCCATTATAAAACATAGAATTTATCAATAACTTTTTTTCCTTTGCCCTAGAACACCAGGGATTTTCAAATTGTGAAAAAAAATCAGAAAAAGTAAGGATTAAAAAACTCCAAACAGGCATTCAGCTTTGCTTGTTGCATATAATTACTTTGCTGTGTTTAAGACACCAAGTTAAATCTTTGAAAAAACTACAGACACAGAAACACAGACTAGAATTTTAAGTTATTTGCTATAAAAAATGTATGTTAACTCATTATCTGAAAAGTGTATGTGTCAAAACTCACCAAATGTCTCTGATTTAAATAATTTAACCCAAACATTAAATTGTGTAAGAATGTGTTACTATTCCTTGAAAGTAATTTATCCATATGAGAGATATAAACTTCCCTCTAAGCCTCTGAAATGGACATCTTGCAACAATAATATTACCCATTTAGATACAAGTAAACTTTTTTGGTACGGTATAGTATATAAGAACAGCCTAGCGATGTGCATTTTATGCTAATTAATTGCTTCTAACCATTCTGTATTGATTGGTTATTTTTCTTTTTTTTAAATGTAACAAGTTTAACAAGTTTTTACATTCCATCCCACGCCAACAAGGTTTTGAAATGAAAAATTAAATACACTTAAAAAAATCTGTATTTCATTGGTTGCTCATTGAAAATTTTTAGCAGTGATTAGTTACATAATTTAACATTAACCTGTAAATTAAAATTCCTTGGTGCAATTTGATGGCTGATTTAATTTTGTCTGTCTTTGTTTGCTGCAGGCTAATTCCATTATGAATTCTTTATACAGCCTTTTCCCTCAATGATTAGCAGCTTCTACTCAACTTCTGATTACAATTGTACACTTAGCACTACATAAAGCTGGGGATTAATATTCCCCTAAAGAATTGTTGCTATGGATCTGTTCTCTTCCTTCTAGTAGATGTTCCTGCAGCTTCAATTGTCCATAAATTATGATCTCCCGTGAGTTACCAGAGAGAATGAACCACAGTTAACTGGCTGAAGAGAATGCCTGTGTGTCTTTTTATTCATAGTAAACGTTTACAATGTGTTTTTCCAACTACTGCTTTTCATTAGTTACTTTCAGCTGTACTTATGATTTTTTTTTACATATTCTTACTACAGATTCCATTATTTGATGGAAGGGAGTAACTTTTGGTTAATGTTTACACTGTTTCTACCCCACATGTCTGTTTTAAAATTATGGTCCACATTTGATTTTGGCTTACTCCAGTATTGGTGTAAAATTGCCCCACAAAAGCAATGATGCACCACATTTTAGTTGTAAAATTTGCAAGCTGGCATGGGCTTGAGGGATAAGATATTGCAAATTATTAGCCAAATCTATAGCTACATCTGCAAAATTTACCATTTTTTAAGAGGCATGTGCTAATAATTTTTGGTACAACACACTCCAGCTATCTTTTTATATAATTTTTAGTAACCGTGGGAAAATGTGTTGTCTTGAATCTGAGGAAGATGTTTATTCAGGGTAATTGCTATTTCATTTTAGTTATTTTTCTTCATTCCCTGATTCTGACAATGTTGTGTACCTTGTGATTCCAAGTTGGGAATTGTCAAAGTTTGTGATTTGTCTATACTGAGGTGCCTGTCTGCCTGTATGGCACTCTAACTGGCTGTTTGTTTTCACTTTTGCGTTTAACTGTAGAGTGTCTTGTGCCACTTTTGTATCCTGTCCATCCCTCTTGTGCAGTATCCGGGTTTTGGGTGGTCTGAACTCTGTGCTGTATTCCCTGGACACCATCAAGGTGTCACTACGTGTTACTGCTCTGGCTGGTGGCTAAGTATGTTTTATATTGCATTAGCTCTTATATGCTTGTACTTCTTTGCCTAAATGTATTTTCTTCAGCTGATTTACTCATAGATGGTGGAGAGTAGTAGCCTTTTTCTGTTGTGTAGTTTGTGTATATATTTTTTTTCTGTTAGGTTTTCATTGTTTCACTGTTATTGTTTTATAATATTTGGTGCAATAAAGATTGATTTTTCTATAAGGCTGTTGTTGGTATTTGCTCTCTGGAAGGGTTGGTAAAGAATGGTGCACTCCAATGGGAAAAAAGTGCAAGGAATCAGAGGTCTGCAGCAAACCAGTGCACTTCTTTAATGGAGTAACTCAAGGGCAAGACAATACAGGCAAGATACTGAGCAGTTTTTCAGTTTCCTCCCTGGTAGACAGAGGCTCTGTGCAGAGGAAAGGCCTGGGCTAGCTGTCCCTCTCTCTTTCAGAAGGCTGGTATGCTGGCTAAAGCACTGGTGTCCAAGGGTCTGTGGCTTAGCTGTCAGGCTGGCTTCCTGGTCAAAAGGCTGGTGACCCAGGATCTTTGGCTTAGTATCTTTAGAATTTTCTTCTGATCACCCATTCAGTCTGGCAGAGTCTCTTCTGAAGGACACCTGGGTGCTATCCTTTTATACAGTTTCTAGATTATCTACAATTTTCTAATGGGTGGGGTGGAGTGGAAAAGCACAACCCTTACAACAACATTGTTACAATTTCAGTCTATCATACATTTATATAGACCTTCTATTTTGGCCTATGGGAATAACTTAGCATCTTTTCAAGATGATGCAATGGTCACAGTGTCTGAGATTTTCCCTCCAAAACTCAACTGTGCATCTTCTAGTAAAGTGGTAAGTTACCAACTTCTTAGTCCACAGACAACAAGTCTCAGAGTCTTTCATTATCAGCTGGCTATGTGTTAACCCTTTCGACATAACAGTATAAACCATGGTACCAAGATAGTAAGGTGATGATGGTTTTGCATCATAGCAACAGGGTGAATGTCCACAGTCCAAAGTAACCTTGAAGTGGGGCACTAAACATGCAAACTTGTCTTTGATGACCTAAAGGACCAGAATTCCCCCACTTATTGGAACACTCCGGTCCTATGAAATTAAGCCGGACCTCTTCTCAGCTTATTACTTGGAAATCAATGGACAAGTAGAGCATGTAAATGAAATCCAGAAGAACTATCTATGCTATTCTGAGAAGTCCATTGGCCTTTGCCTTTCATCATGGACAACATCATGCCTCTGCCTCTGGCTGCAGCCTATGAGATGCTTGCAGCCAACTTCAGAAGTTGAGCAATGAGATCTTAATTCGAAGCACTATGAAGGGGTGTAACAAGAGATACAGAACCCTTTTTGGCACTAAAAACTACTTGCTATCACAAAAGCTAAGCAAATAGCCTCAGATATGCAGAAGACCCTCAAGGTTACAGTTCAGCATATTCTCATGCAAATATAGGTCAGTTAAAATTCCAAGAGAATAGATGCATTGTAGCAGCACATGACTGTTATGTTCACATGGTGTATTTTGGCACATATTTTCTTGCGCCGAAAAACACACTGAAATGCCACCAAAACAATGTTTTAAACACTCGCCATATGCTGCAAGGTAAAATACATGACATCATTCACACAATTCGTATTTTACTCTCGCAATTTTCGATCCGCCGATCAATTATTTCGTTAGATATGGGCAAATTTCTCAAAAATTCGGTTCGCCGACTTCGCCGAATTTTCCAACAAAATCTGTTTAGTCCCGAATTACTTCCGGATGATTCGCGTTAAAAAACAGCTATTTCCTGGCTGCACAGAGCCTGTAGGGTGCTGTAGAACATTGTGCCATGCTTAAATATGCAGAGGGAGCTTGGTTTGGTCTTCATACAATGCTGTGTTTTAGTATGACACGCACATGACTGCCGCCGCTCTTAGAATTGCTTCACTCTAAAATTCCCTCTGCACTTACAGGGGCAAAACTGACCAAAAAACTGACGCATGTATGCAGCCTGATAAAGTCATGGCCGAGCCAGCTGGAAAAAAACAAGCTGAGGGCTAAGATCCTACAATAGCGTCAAAGAACACAAAGGTAGGTTACTGGAGCCAGAACAGGTCTCAACACAGTAAGGGAACATCGCAGCAGGGGCCCCTCCATGAGGCCAGAGCTTAAAACCTTCACACAATCTGAAAGACCCTGTTCTGTTCAACGCTGATCCAGGTAGACCCCTTCCCAAATGAGTGGAGAGGGTGTCGGCAGTAATTTTGCGTTGATGTCTCTGATCATTTTGCCCTTTCTTTCATCTGTCAGTGTCTGCTTTCAATCGGTCAATAATCCATCAGTATTGCTAAGGCCAAAAACAAACATGAGTTGATCCAAAACAGAGATGACCAGTAAGTGGGATATTTGCATGTCTTCTGTGTTCAGTATCCACTCCTGCTTTTGGCTAGACAATCCTGATCCTTCCCATTCCTTTTGAATGGTGAAAAGAAGGGGAAAACCAAACATAGTGGCAACGTCATAGAATGGTGAGGGTGGAAACAGCATTAGGAAACTGCAGGGTGTTCAAGTGAGACAGTGGTCACTTGGCAGCAGCATGAGTAAGCCACAGTGTGGCAAAATGACAAATTCTGGAGATGGCAGCAACATCAGGAGCCCACAAAGTGGCACAATGACACAGTGTGGAGATGATGTCATCAACAGCAGCAGCATGAGGTCAGAGAGTGGCACAATGACAAATTCTGGAGGTGGCAAAAACAGGAGTAGGCCACAGAGTGGCACAATGACAGAGTGTGGAGGTGACGGCAGCAGCAACAGCATGAGGTCATAGAGTGGCACAATGACAAATTCTGGAGGTGGCACCAACAGGAGTAGGCCACAGAGTTGCACAATGACAGAGTGTGGAGGCGACGGCAGCAGCAGCAGCATGAGGTCATAGAGTGGCACAATGACACAGTGTGGAGGTGACGGCATCAACAGCAGCAGCATGAGGTCAGACAGTGGCACAATGACATTCTGGAGGTGGCAAAACAGGAGTAGGCCACAGAGTGGCACAATTACAGAGTGTGGAGGTCACGGCAGGAGCAACAGTAGCAGCATGAGGTCAGACAGTGGCACAAGGGAATGGGAGGTGAGTCGGAGAGGTGAAGGTAAAATGGAAGCATCCACAGCAGTAGCATGAGGTCAGACAGTGGCATAATGACATTCTGGAGGTGGCAACCAACAGGAATAGGCCACAGAGTGGCACAATGACAGGTGTGGAGGTCACGGCACACACAGCAGCAATGAGGGGTCAGAGAGTGGCACAATGACACAGTGTGGAGGTGAGTGGCAAACACGCAGCCGGTCAGATGGTGGTAGACAGTAGCAACAATGACACAGTGTGTGGTATCGACATCCAACAGCATGGGCAGGCAGATGATGGTCATTAAGAGTGGTACTCATAGTGACAGAGCGTAGAGGTTGGCACCAACAGGAATCCGGCCACCCAGCCTGTCATCAAAGACAGGGTGTGGGTTGACGGAAAAAAATAAAAGCAACAACAGCAGCAGCAGCATGAGGTCAGAGAGTGGCACAATGACACAGTGTGGAGGTGGGTGGCAATACCAGTCCCTGGTAAAGACGGTGGTAGGCAGATGGAGAAACTAGCAGCAGATGTGTGGTATCAGACAGGTGGCGGCATCAGAATAGTGACTGAGGCAGGTAGTTTGAATCCAGACTCATTTCTCAAAGTTTTGGTGAGGCGTCATGGCTGATGCAAGCTGACGCCTAAGGCATTGGTGTGTGGAAATCCTGGCCGATCCACGCCTGATTCATCTTGAAAAAGGTCAGTCGTTCCACATTTCCGGTGGACAAGCGGGTTCTCCTTGGGGTAATGATGGCCCCCGCTGCACTGAACACCTGCTCTGATGCCACACTACTGACAGGGCAGGACAGCTTCTCCACTGCAAACTCGGCAAGTTGCGGCCACACATCCAGTTTGGCTGCCCAGTAGTCCAGCGGATCTTCTAACTGGGGTGGCAGAGTGCTGTCCAAGTAGGCCACCATCTGTTGGTTCAGGGTCTGCTCCAGGTCCTGATGCTGCTGCTACAGGTGCCCTCCTCACTAGGCGGGTGAAGGAAGCTGCTCATCAGTGACTCCAGACTTAGGTTGCTGCTGATGGAGCTGGTACTGCTCCGACCCCCCCACCTTCCCACAGCAGCTGCGGCAGTAGTACATGAGCGCTGAGGAACCCCCAGGTCAGACCTGTCAAAGGAGGGACAATGCTGCACATAGGCAGCGGCCAACTGACTACACAGGATTTCTCTATAGTATTTGAGTTTTTCCTCCCTCTCAGCAGCTGGGAAAAAGGCTCCCATTTTGGACCGATAGCGAGGGTCCAATAGGGTGGAGAGCCAGAAGTCATCCCTCTGTCGGATGGTGACTATTCGGCTGTCACTAGCCAGGCAAGTCAGCATGCTGCGGGCCATCTGCACAAGTGACTCTGAGGGACTACCTGCCTCCATCTCCACTTTATACTGCCACGGTACTTGCAGGTCACCTGCCTCGTCTTCCTCATCTCCATCTACCTCCTCCAGCTGCTCCTGCTCCTCCACTCCTGTCACCTGGGTAGAAAAACCACTCATTTCACCAGACAATGCTTGTGCTCCAATGTCCTCCTCCTCCTCTTCTTCCTCCTGCTCCAGTTCAGTCCCCACCGGACTCATGTGGCCGCGAGATGTAGTCGCCACGTCTCCAGTCCCCTGTCCAGACAGACACCATTTATTTTACTGACTACAATAGCACAAATATGCTTAATTAACCCTTGGATTTTAATTGCGCAAAAGAAATGAGCAGCAAAAAATGAACTGGTATGTGGTGTGTTAAAACGTAGTGTATTTTACTGACTACAAAAGCAGAAACACGCTTAATTAACCTTTGGATATAAATTATGCTACAGGAAAAATTTCGTCTTTGGCGTTGAAAAACACTGTTTCTTTTACTGACTACAATAGCACAAACGCTTAATTAACTTTCGGATATAAATTATGCTACAGGAAAAATTTCGTCTTTGGCGTTGAAAAACACAGTTTCTTTTACTGACTACAATAGCACAAACACGGTTAAGAATTGAGCAACCACAAACTAGTAGCTTTGTAGCGTGTTACAATTGCGTGTTTTCTACGCCACACAACAAGAGATAAAATTGTAATTAACCTTCGCTTGTGAATTATGCTACAGGAAAAATGTATATATTTTGGCATTGAAAATGACAGTTTCTTGGGGTCAGCACACCAGCAAAACAACGCTTAATTAACCCCTGGATATAAATTGCGCAAAACAAATGAGCAGCAAAAAATTAACTGGTATTTGGATTGTAAAAACGCTGTTTCTTTAATTGAATACAACAGCAATAACAGGTTTAGACAACCCTTGGTATTCAATGTGCTCCAGAACTGACCAGATAGCATTAAAATGTATATACAGCAGAATTGGACGCACACTGGACTTCAATTCCAATACCCCACAAAATCATAATTATAACGGAAGAGGAGCAGTCTCTGAGAAAAGCTGTGACACCCCCCAAAAAATCGCTGTATAAAAGTAATTTCTTTTGTGTGAGATCTCAGCTACTGCAGCTGCAGCAGCTACAGCACGGCACAGAGAGAGGAGTGTGAGCTGCCAGCGTCGCATCTGGACTTATATAGTGCGGTGACGTCACAGAATCCCGACGGTCTCTGATTGGCTTCATCTCTGCACATGTCATTGAGGATGTTCCTTTCTTCCACCCAGAGTTCTTTGCCCCATGTAACACCATGTGCTTGCGGCCATTTTATCAATTAAAAACACACTTCGTTCCCGCGAATTACCCCAAACTTTGCCCATCTCTTGTATACGTGCCATAAAATAATATCGTATAGGAGGTAGAAATCTGCCTTGGGCTCTATTAAATTTAAACTCCGGAAAACATGTAGTTTCAACAACGTAACAAGCGCATTTCGAGTCACACAAATGTACTTACACTCACACAAGAAAGAACTGTAAATAGTAATATCTATGGATTAGTATCTTACTTGCTAGTTTTACTGTAGGAGCATAACATGCTTTCAAATATCCACACAACACTAAGATTTTTTAGGCTTTAAAATTTGGCTTTGACACTAAACTTCGCAACAAACTATAGCACCTCATAGCGAACAACCAGCACTTAAAAGCGCTTCGGCACTGGGAACATTGTGATCTCAATCAACATGAAACTGATGTAATGAACAGTCGTATTCTCAAAAACTTTCACAGGCATGGTCAACTTTGAATCGCCAAAAGACTATGCTCCATTAAAGGATTGACCATACTGTGCTATGCAAGGCATATCACTGCCAGATTTATGTATCCGCCACACATTTACACAGGTTCATCACATATCCTGTCTAGAGATGGGCGAAATCGCGATTCTAAGCGACAGTAGTGAATTCGTTTTAGAATCTTCAGGAGAAAGATTCCTTCGGTTCTGAAAACGAGAAGTCGAAGTTTGGGGTAATGTCGGGTGGTGGAACTAAATGTGCTTTTGATTGATAAAATGGTTCGTGTGAGACAGATGTGGGATACATGGGGCAAAGCTCACTGCTGGGCAGGAACGAGAAGGGCATAGCCTGAGATGACATGGTGCAGAGATGATGCCAATAGAGACCTGGCGGGTTCTGTGAGCGTACACCGCACAATATAGTTCAGGGCGCGACGCGGGAGGCATCACACACTCCTCTCAATGTACTGATCAAGTGAAGGTGTGCGCGCGGGCTGATTGGTGTTAGCTCTCACGGTAAGAATGATTTTTATTACAGCGATTTTATGTCGGGGATGTCTCAGCTTGCTCAGAGACTGTTCTCTTAATGTTGTATTTCCTGAATTTTTGGAGGAGTATTGGATCTGAAATTCCAAGTGTGCGTCCACTGCAGACTGCATTACATTCAATACTCCGATAAGTTGGGATTAAGCAAGTTCCTGTTGATATTCATCCTTAAATGAAACAGCGTGTTGTAAATACAAATACCGCCATGACTTCATTTTGGCTGCTCAATTCATTGCGCAATTACACTCCAGGGTTAATTATAGACGTTGTTTTGCTGGTGTGCTGACCAAGAAACTGTCATTTTGTAAATGCCAAAAATATATATCATTTGTTCTAACTGTAGATAATTACAAGGCGAAGGTTAATTACAATTTTATCTACTTTGTTGTGTGGTGTGTGTAGAAAACACGCAATATGTAACACGCTACATAGCTACCTAGTTTGGGGTTGCGCAATTCGTTTTTGCGCAATTTCACTTCCAAGGGGTTAAATACGCATTGTTTTGCGTGGTGCTGATGGACCCCAAGAAACCAATCATTTTCGCTCATACGCCACAAAGATACTATACATTTTGTCCTGTATGCATAATGTCGACATGAGCTTCGCGAGGTTAATTTACATTTTTATCTCTTGGTTGTGTCGGCGTTGAATAAACACGCGCAAGTTGGGTAACATGCTTCAAAGGCTAGTATCGTAGTTTGTGGTTGCTACAATTCGCTTTTGCTGCAATTTAAATCCAGTGGGTTATAAGTGTTGCGGCGCGTTTTTGATGGTGTGATGACCACCGATGAAACCGTCATTTTCATCGCAATTGATATAACATTTTTCCTGTTCGAATGATTTTTCACATGAGGTTAAAGGTGTTTGATGTCTAAAAGTTTATCGCTGTTGTGGGGAGTAGTGATACTCGCTATTGTACTACTCGACGATCAAATGCCGTAGTAGTGTTTGAGGTTGCTCGAAATTCATTGTTTGCGCTATATGTGTCTTATCCATCAGAGTCAAGGCGTTAGATTAAGCGTTGTGTTTGCGGTGTGTCATGACCCAAGAAACCGGCATTTTCATCGCCACAAAAATATATACATTTTGTTGCGCTGTAGCCTGTAATTCAGAAGCGGAAGGGTTACATTTAGCAGGATTGTGATCTCTTGTTGGGGGGGAGTCAGAAGAAGATCAGTCGCGCATTGTAACAACGGCTAGCAAAGCTATCTAGGTTTGTCGGTTGGGCCAGATTGTTTGGCGCAATTTACATATCAGGGGTTAATTAATGTTGTTTGTTGGTGTGCTGACCCACAAGAAACTCCGTCATTTTCAACGCCTCAAAATCATATACTATTTTTCCTTGTAGCATAATTAACAAGCAGAAGTTTAATTACAATTCTTTATCTTCTTGTTGTGTGGTATAGAATACACACTCACGCTCATTTGCTAAACGTCTAACAAAAGATATCTCTGTTTGCTGGATGCTCAATAATTTTGAGCATTTTACATACCAGGGGTTAATTAAAGCGTTGTTTTGCTGGTGTGCTGACCCCAAGAAACCGTCTAATTTTCAACGCCAATAAAATATATACATTTCTTCCTGTAGCATATAATTCACAAGGAATGTGTTAACGTGCAATTTTATCTCTTGTTGTGTGGCGTAGAAAACACGCATTGTACAGCTACAAAGCTACTAGTTTGGGTGGCCACCCTATATGTTTGGTGCAGAATTTACATCCATGGGTTATTTAGTGTTGTTTTGTTGATGTAGTGGACCCAAGAAAACCGTCATTTTTCAACGCCAAAAATATATATAATTTTTTCCTGTAGCATAATTAACAAGCGAGTATTAACTTAAATTTTATAACTCTTGTTGTGTGGATATAGATGAAAAAAACACGCAATTGTAACCACGCTACACGTCAAGCTACTTAGTTTGTGGGTTGCCTACAATTTCTTTTGCGCAATTTTCTTCCTGGGGTTAATTAAGCGGTCTGATTTTGTGGTGTGCTGACCCCAGAAACCAGTCATTGTTCAAGCACAAATATTATACATTTTTCTGTAGGCACTATTAATTTCAACAAGCGAGGATTAATTACAATTCTATATCTCTTGTATGATGTGGCGTAGAAAACAAACAGCAATTGTAACCGCTACTTAGCTACATAGTTTGGTGGTGGCCCAATTGTTTGGCGCTCAAATTTACATCCAGGGTGTTAATTAACGCGTTGTTTTGCATGAGTGTGCTGACCCCATGAAACCGTCATTTTCAACGCTCCAAATTATATACTACTTTTTTCCGTTTATGCATAATTAACAAGCGAAGTTTTAATTACAATTTTATTCTCTTGTTGTGGGTGTTAGGAAACATTGCAACTTGTACCACGCTAACAAAGCTTATTGTTTTGTGGTTGCTTCAATTCCTTTTGCTCGCAATTTACATCCAAGGGGTTTAATTATAAGCGTTGTTTTGCTGGTGGTGCTGACCCCAAGAAACCTGTCACATTTTCAAACGCCAAAATATTATACATTTTGTTCCAGTAGCCAATAATCAACAAGCGAAGGTTAATTACAATCTTGATAGTCTCTTGTTGTGGGCGTTAAAACACATCGCAATTGTAAACGCTACCAAAGCTATAGGTTCTGTGGTTGCTCAATTCTTTTGCGCACATTACATCAGGGGTTAATTAAGCGTTGTTCTGCAGTTGTACTCCTCAGTAAAAGAAACTTCGTTTTTCATCCGCTCAACAGATGAATAATTCTGTAGCATAATTCATATCTGGAAGGTAATTAAGCCTGTTTGTGCTTTTATATTCACGTAAAATAACAGAGTTTTTAACAAGGCACATAATGTCACATTGGTTTTCATGCCCATTTTGTCGGAGCGCAATTTATATCCAAGGGGTTACCCAAGCTTCTTAGTGGGTTCATTTGGCGTCATTATTACAGGGTTGTGTATTTTAACATATTGACAGATATTCTTCATCAAACAAGTGTAATGTGCATTTTGAGACAAACAGTATGTAGTACAGTGAGGTGGCAGGCTCTCTTCACCTGCTGACGTGGCAGAGAGCACAAAACATTACTGTAGCAGGTCGCAGCACAGCAAGGAGAGGAAGTCGCAGCGGGGTCACTCGGTGAGGCACAACGTCTGCGCGTCTTAGTGGCCGTGTACTGATAGCAACCAATGGTTCTTGTTTGGTTGACTAGGATCATCCACCTTCCTACCAGATGGGGACATCTGACACCCCAGCCAAGAGTCGGTGGGGAAACGTCAGCCAACAACCTTAGTGGCATGGCCAGGGAAGCGGAGTCAGCTGGCCCTCAACCTGTCCTCATAACCGCCTCTGTCCCATTCCGGTTCCCTCAGCCAGGAGGTTTTACTATGTGGTCTGGGCTCAAGCAGCCACTATATAGCGAGGATAGAACAATTTGAGGAGGGGTATGGGGGGGGGGGGGGGGGGGGGTGTGTGTGTTGGTGGGGGGTGTGGGTGGGTGGTGTGTGTTGTGGTGTGTGTGTGTGTTGTGTGTGGGTATGGGCCAAGGGGGGGGGGTGCCCCCCCCCCCCCCCCCGGGGGGGGGGGGGGGGGGGCAGTCAGCAGTACTTGGCCGCGAAGGTAATGGGGCAATTTCCTCTGCATTCTTGCGTAGGCGGCAAAAGTTAGAATGGTGAGAGTGGCAGGCGAGGTCATGTTGTTCGAGGCGTCAGCATCTGCATACCAAAGACGGTGATGAGAGGGTCAGCAGGGACGAGGATAACACAAATAGATGATGTTGTAGATACGCACTTGGGAGCCGGGTGAGGCAAGGCTTTATCATCGTCATGGAGATAGAGGGCGTCAGATTCGTGCGCTGCAGGCAGCGGAGCCAGCCAAATGTGGGGTCGTGTAGGCAGTGAGGTCAGCGCAAGGATAGCAGCAGTAGTGTAGGTCGGGAGCCAAGCAGGCCACGGGGTAAATAAATCACCGCTTCGCAGGTCAAAGGAGGCAAGTAGCGGCACAGGGGCTCAGGAAGGCAGCGGCGGCATTAGTCACTCCGTGACGGAGCGTTGGCGCGTAAAAATCGATATCGGCGGTATGGCAGTTATTTGCTAAGACACCGGAGGAGCGATATGGGTATAGTGCTTCTGTAAGCAGAAAGTGAAGCGTGGCCGGGTGTAGCCTAACATTTGGCTCCACGGCCTGCGTCAACCACATGCAGCGTCACCATCCGGTGGCCTGAGAATACGTGGCTCAGATGTGGTGGTCATCCTGACGGCACGCAGCAACGCAGCAGCTGCATGCCCAGTGGCACGCATGCCATTGTAGCCATCAGCTCCACACCTCTCGCTTTACAGAAGGGACAGCTGTATCTCTTTGGTGACATCATTCACGGGTCCAGTAGGCTCTCTGCTACTTCGTTCTACTACGATGGGACCGACCAGGCAGTTCACGGTATCAGCGAGAGATTGTGCAGAAGAGTGACAAAAGTATGCGTCCCAACCATCCTAAGGTGCAGCAGTGACCGTGCTCTCCATGATCCAAGGTGTTGGTTCGCTGCAGCAGGTCCCTCCCTTCCAAAGATTGGTGGACTCTGACTACTTATTCAAGAGAAAGTATATCTGGTCCTCTTGCTGACGTAGAACTCGGAGGAAATGCGAGCGTGACCAAGCGTAATTTCTTTTCCAAAAAGGCAGTACAGACTCATAAATATGTATGAATAAGAAGTGGGCCAGTCCTTAAGCCATTATCGGTTGTGTTGCAAGGTGGCACGGGCGAGCGCGGACGTCTGGTGCTGTAACTACTTGTTCGAGGGCAAGTACATGTCCTTTACGGACCACTAGGGTGAATGTGCTTCGGCCAGGCACACCAAATCTTGGACAGGATGATCCGGCCGCTTTCTCCTCCACGTGTCAAACTGACTGCTCCTGCGCCAATGTCCGCCTCCTCCTCCTCCATTCACCCCGCAAAATTCAGCCTCCACAAGTATGCGTCCATCATTCACATATGTAGGGCACTCAGCGGTTGTCATGCAGTTCTCTACACTGGTTGCCTTGGGAATGAAGTCACATATAGGGGAGGAACTACTCGCGTCACATGCAGCAAGAAATCGATGTGTGGCTTTTCTCGCTCGCCAACTGCAAATCGGAACATGGGATGGACAATGGAGGAAGACATGGTGTCAGCGTGCTGCACTGACGGAGGGAATTGTCCGTGCGCCCTTGCATGAGCGCAGTGTTCATCTGGTTGTGAAAAGGTTCCTGAAGTCTATCACTCGATTGCTTCTGTACTCAGTTCTGAAATGGCCCCGGAACTGTGCATGACAACTTTATCAATTGATCGTACTAAGACCTGGATCACGCTCATTCGAGTCTGCAAGCGGCAGAACGGCACTTCCCAACACACTCAGATATGAGAATGTTTCACCCGTTGGAATTCCAGCTGCACAATGTTGGACCGGAACTCGTTGAACAGAGAAAGGCCATGTAACGATTTTTTGATGATCACAGGCAGTACAGAAGCCACTCCCTGTCTGTAACATTGATGTCAGCCAGTGGACAGTAAATGCGTGACACTATTGGCGTTTATGTTCGAGGCCATGTGAGGAGGCGCGACATAGTTATTTGTCAGTCGCCAAGAACTACGGGGAGTATATAACGTACATTCACTGATGTTTCGTAAATGTTTCCTGAACAGATAGCTGAAAAATCTGTCTGGGCAGGGGAGTGGAGATCGTGGCGACGTACTCATCTCGTGGGCGCCACATGTGTCCGGTGGGGACTGAAAATGGAGGAGGAAGAGAGAAGAACAATTGGGAAGGAGAAAGCATGCGTCTGGTTTGAATGATGAGTGGCATTTTCTACCTCAGGTGACAAGATGAGGAGGTGTAGGAGTGCGCAGTGGCAGGAGTGGGTGGATGGTGTTGAGGAAGAAGAGGCAGATGACCCCCAAGCATCGTGGTACGGTATACAGTGAAATGGAGGCAGGGAGCCCTCGGAGTCACTTGTGCAGTGGCCCGCAGCATGCTTATTTGAGCTAGTAGTGACAGCCGAATATTCAGCATCGCAGAGGATGACTCTGGTCTACCCTTTGAACCCTCGCTACCGAGTACCAAAATGGGAGCCTTTTTCCAGCTATTGAGGAGGAGGACAAACTCCAAATACTATGGGAAATCACTATGTATATCATGTTGGACCGCTGCCTATGTGCAGAATCGTCCTCCTCTGACAGGTCTGACCGGGGGGTTCCTCATGCTCAACGTTACTACTGACGCGGCTGGCGCTGGAAGGAAAGTGGCGGGGGCTCAGGTGCCCAGTACAGCTCCATCAGCAGTAACCCTAAGTCTGGAGACCACTGATGAGTAGCTTTCCCTTCACCAACTGTGACGGAGGCTTCGCCAGCAGCAAGCAGCAGGACTGGTGCAGACCCTGAACCAAACAGGTGGTGGCCTACTTGGACTGCACTCTGCCACCCCTGTTACAAGATCAGCTGGACCTACTGGGTAGCCAAAAATGGATAGTGGGGTGGGGGGCGCAACTTGCCGAGTTTGCAGTGGAGATAGCTGTCCTGCACCCCCTCGGCAGTAGTGTGGACATCAGACTCCGGGTGTTCTGTGCGGCGGGGGCCATCGTGTTACCCCACGTGAAATGTGGAAACGACTGAACCTTATGTCAAAGAGGAATCAGGGAGGATCGGCCAGGATTTCACACACACCAATTGCCTTAGGAGTCAAGACTACATAGCCATGAGCCTCACCAAGTGTGAGAAATGGTCTGGTTCAAACTAGCCTGCCTCAGCCACTATTCTGATGACGCCACCGCCTGATGCCACAGACACACTATCTGCTGACAGTTTCTCCATCTGCACCCAACCATCGTTTACCAGGACTGGTATTGCCACCCACTCCACCATCTACTGTTATTGTGCCACTGTCTGAACCTCATGCTGTGTGTGGCTGCTGCGTGACTCACACTGTGTTCATTGTCCCACTCTGTGGCCTACTCATGTTTTTGCACCCACCAGAATGTCATTGTGCCAACCTGTCTGAACTCATGCTGTGCTGTGGCTGCTGCCGTGACCCCAATGTGTCATTGTGCCACTGTCTGACCTCATGCTGCTGCTGTGGCCTGCATGACGTGACGTACACCACTGTGTCATTGTCCCCACTCTGTGGCCTACTCTGTTTTTGCCACTGCCAGAATGTAATTTGTTCCTCTGCCTGACCTCATGCTGCTGCTGTGGCTGCTGCCGTGACCTCCACACTGTGTCCGTTGTGCCACTGTCTGACCTCATGCTGCTGCTGTGTGGCTGCCGCTCGTGACCTCAACGACTGTGTTCATTTCGTTCCACTGTCTGACCTCATGCTGCTGTGTGGATGCTGCTTTGACCTACACACTGTGTCATTGTTCCCACTCGGTGGCCTACTCTGTTTTTGCCACCTCCAGGAATGTCATTGTGACTGCCTGGGACCTCATGCTGCTGCTGTCGTCAGCGGCAGGTGGCTGGGCGGGCGAGGCGGGTGATAGCCCGGGGCGCGCTCACCCGAGGGGCGCCGATCGCCTACGCCGCCCTGGAATCCTTCTTTTTTCATTTTATTCATCCTATTTTTTCTCCTTTTTTCTTCCTTATTTTTTTTTTTCCCTTTTTTACCTCTACTTTCTCCCTCACCCCCTTTTTTATTTTTTTTTTTTCTATCCCTTTCTTTCCCTCCCGACTCCTTTTACCCCTTTTTTCCTTGTGTGTGACGGTATTCTTTCTTTTTTTTTTAATATATATACTTTCCATTTTTTCTTTTTTTTTTTTACTTATTCTTTGCCTCCCTCCCCTTCATGCCGGAAGCAGCACACACTTAGTGCAGCTGCCGGGCACAGGGGAGGCAGACAGGGACGGGATCGATCCCCTCCTGCCTCCTCTGTTTGTATCATCGCTCAATGTCAGAGCGCCGAACATACACTTGCAGCCGTCGCTGCGGCGCTCACGGCTTTCGCCACGCCCTCCGACGCTCAGTCTCTAGGCCCCTGTCCCGGGAGGCCCCGGGAGCTGATGAAGCGCATGATGACGTCACCTGCTTACACAGAATCCAGCCCCCGGGACCTGGGCGTGCTGCGGGGGTCCTGGGAAAGGAAGTGGTTTTTTTTATGTTTTATAGGGGGAAAACAGGGGAAGGGGGGGAAAAAGGGGACAGGGGGCAAAACAGGCTACAGGGGGCAACTGGCTACAGGGGGCAAAACAGGCTACAGGGGGCCAAACAGGCTACAGGGGGCCAAACTGGGGGCAACTGGCTACAGAGGGCCAAACTGGGGCAACGGTACAGAGGGGCCCAAAAAGGGGGCAACTGCTACAGGGGCCCAAATGGGGCAACGGCACAGGGGCAAAAAGGGTAAGGGGGGCCAAAATGGTACAGGGGGCCAAACAGGGCTACAGGGGCCAAAAGGGGGGAACTGGCTCAGGGGGCAAAACTGGGGCAACTGGCTCCAGGGGGAAAAACGGGGGGAACGGGCCCGGGGGAAAAAACGGGGGGAACTGGCTCCAAGGGGGAAAAAAAGGGGGGAAATGGGTACAGGGGGCAAAAAAGGGGCAACTGGGTACAGGGGGGACAAAATCACAGGGGGGAAAACGGGGGAGTGGCTACAGGGGGCAAAACTGGGACAAAACTGGCTACAGGGGACAAACTGGCTACAGGGGGACAAACTGGGGGCAACTGGCTACAGAGGGAAAAATGGGGCAACTGGGTACGGGGGAACGGTACGGGGGCCAAATGGGTACGGGGGCAAAAAATGGGGGCAACTGGCTCAGGGGGGAAAAACTGGGCAAGGCTCTGGGGACAAACCTACGGGGGCAAAAATGGCTACAGGGGGCAAACGGCAACAGGGGGACAAACGGCAACAGGGGGCAAAACTGGTACAAGGGGGAAAACTGGGGCAAAAGGCTACAGGGGGAACTAGCAGGGGTACAGGGGGGAACTGGGTACAGTGGTAACTTATGGCTCGGGGGTACATGTTTTACAGAGCGAGACTGCTACAGGGGGAAACTACTGGGTTAGGGGTACTGTGTTGTTGCGGGGGGTAATTTCTGGCTACAGGGGGGGGAACAGTGAAGCTTTTGGGGCCCTATTTTACGGGTGGGGGGGGGGGGGCCCAAATTTTTTTACTTTGCCCGATGCAATTTAGCCTAGGAAGGCCCTGGCTGTCGGACCTACACACGGTCATGTGCCCTGTCGACCTCATGCGCGCTGTGGCTCGCCTACCCCACACGTGTCATTGTCCCCCCAGTGGCCATTTCCGTTTTTTCCACCTCCAGAAGTGTTTGCCACTGTCTGACCCCTGCTTGCTGTGGCTGCTGCCGTGACCTACAACCTGTGTCATTGTGCCCCTGCGACCTCTGCTGCTGCTGTGGGTCTGGTGATACACACTTGTCTTTGGAATGTTACCTCAGCTGCTGCGGGCTGCTGCTGTGACCTCCACAATGTGTCATTGGCCCCGTTGACCTCAGTGCGTGTGGCTGATCCCTGACCTACACACCGGGGATTTTGGGCCACTGTGACCCCAAGCTGCTTGGGGCCCTGACCTCCCCACGTGTCATGTCCATCTGTACCTATTTCCGTTTTTGCCACCTCCAGAATGTCATTGTGCCACTGTCTGACCTCATGCTGCTGTGGCTAGCGCCGTCACCTCCACACTCTGTCACTGATGTTGCCACCTGAGCTCTCAGCTTGTTTTTTTCCAGCTTTCTCTGGCATGACTTTATCAGGCAAAAATCCCGCTTCAGTTTTTTGGTCAGTTTTGCCCTCTTAAGTGCCCAGGGACTTTTATAGTGAAGCGATTCTAAGAGCGGCGGCAGTCATATGCGAGTCATACTAAAACACAACATTGTATGAAGACCAAAACCAAGCTCCCCTGCAATTTAAGAAAAATGGCACAACGTTCTACAGTACCCTGCAGGCTCTGTGCAGCCTGGAAATAGCTGTTTTTTAACATGATTTGTGCCAAAGTAATTCGGAACAAAGTTATTTTTTGCCGAGAAATTCGTCAAAGTGAACGAAACGAATTTCGGGAAATTCGCCCATCTCTAATACTGTCGCCTTCTTCACTCCTGTATATCAATGTAGAACTGGCATATCAGCACCAAGTTTCATACATATCGTCCTATGAGTTCAGCAAAGGAAAAATATAATCTTTATATTGCATTGACTCTTAACCCAACATTTAGTCAAGACTACATTATTTTGCTCTATGCAGTCAAGACAAAATGAAATCACATCATAAAAAAAAAAAAAAAAAGAGAAACAATATGTTAATCCTAACAGGTTGAAAATGGTTAACCTACTTTTAGAGGTTTGGAGGAATTATTTAATCACAGTTCTGGTCTATACTTATGTCCACAAGGTACAACTTCATTGGGATATATACCTACAGGGTGCTGTATACCTACAGAGGACTGTATATCTACATGGGGCTATATACATGTCTATCTACCTACAGAGGGATTATATACCTACCTATCTACAAGGGGCTGTATAACTACCTATCTACAGGGGCTAAATACCTACAGGAGGCTGTATATCTGCAGAGGGCTGTATACATACCTGGTATTCCTATTGGTAACAAACATGTTAAGTATTCAGCATTTGCTGACAACCTACTTTTATACATCTTTGTACCTCTTACCTCCCTGCCAGCTGTAGTTCAGGTTTTATCTAAATTTAGAACTTAGGGTATGTTCAGACTCTACTCTCAGCAAAATCTAGGATTTAAACTTTTCTCCCTTGCTTTATACAATTAAAGACTCATTGAAGTGGGATAGAAAGGATTTCTCATGGATTGGATGTTAAAATATATTAAAGATGAATCTCTTGCCATGTCTCCTGTATCGTTTTCAGACCACTCCTCTCCTTCTTCCTAGGTCCTTCTTTACTTCCCTACAAAAGCTCACCTCACAATTTGTTTGGGCACAGAAACATCCTAGAATGTCTAGAACTATCCTTACCAGGCTGAAACTTCAGGGTGGATTATCCTTGCCAGATTTTCAGGCCTGTTGCAGTATGAACACCTGACAATTATCACAATGCCCATGCGAAACTGTGGGTTCAGATCAAAACAAATATAGACCGAGCTTCCACTGTCGGCCTACCCTGGCTCTCTCCATTGCTGCTCCCCAAGAAAGTTCTTCATAAACTCCCACTGATCTCTCAAATTGCAAAGTCCACCCATAGATCATATTCTTCAAAAATGAAACTATTTCATGCAAGAGGCCCACTCCCCCCTATAACTGGCAATTCAGGTGTTCCCAAAACAATATCACATGCTATTGCTCGCCTTAGAGGTGATGGAGGTATAACTCTATTTAAAGATGTGCTTTTGTCGGACTCTTTGAGGTCATAGCAGAACATAGTTGGGGATCACACCACAACAACTTATTCCAGATTAAACTATTACCAACTAAGGAGTTTTTACTCTACATATAAAACTTCTCTGAATTTTCATAGACCAATTAAAACCTTTGAATCCTGGTGTCTTTGGGAGACTTTCAGAAAGCATTTACTCTCAAATATTTATGGTCTAATTATATCTTCACCTGAACCAGATAAGCTGCACTTTCAGCTAGCCGGGGAACGAGAGCTGTCTATAGAACTATCCAGTAAAGACTGGGAAAAGCTTCTTTCCTAGCTCTTAAAACCTCTGTCTCTGCTAGGGCCAAAGAACTAAACTATAAAATTATGACAAGATACTATAGAGTCCGTTTGCTATTACACTCCCTATATCCAGAGGTTCTAGGCACCTGCTGGTGCTGTGGTAGAGATATAGGAACCATGATGCACATTTGTTGGTAGTGTACGGAATTGTAACCTTTCTGGAGATGGGTTGTGGAAATCATTTACTTGATTACTGGCCTGAAGCTGAATAATGGTCCATCCACTCTAGTCCTCTTTGTAATCCCTGTGCCTGCTGTTTCGCTCAAACATAGTCTTGTGTCTTTCATGCTAATAGCGGCCAAGATGGTTATCCCCAGACTATGGCGTTCGACTTCTTGTCCATCCATCTCTGCTTGGTTTGCAGAAATTCATAGGATTCAGAGAATGGAGCTGCTGAGAAATGATTGCATAACTCAGGGTAGGAGATATCTGCAGTGGCTCTCCTTCTGTAATTTGAACCTATACAACAACTTCAGTTAGTTTGGCTGACTTTATCGTATCTTGCCTTTTGCTATCCTGTTAAGTGGAAGATGTTGGTGTCAATTATCTACTTTACCTCCTATTGATGTTATTATTCTCCTTTCTATCACATTTTGTTTAACTGGGACAGTACAAAATCCATGTCTTGCTTCTTTTTCGACTCACTTTATTTGAGGTGATATTTTATCATAGCTACGCACTATTAAATATGATCTCAGTGCTCAGGCACTTTCCACACTTTCTCCTTGTCGAGCGACCTCAGTTGAAGAACCCATTTTATACTTGCTCAAAGATATCATTCTCCATGTGTCACCTTTTAAAATTCAACTCTATTTCAGCCTAGTTAAGGTATATGGTATGTGATTTATTTTTTTTAAAATGGTTTCACATAATTATACACTCATATAGCTACAGTTGAAACCAGAAGTTTACATACACTATATAAAAAGACACATATTCATTTTTTTCTCACTATCTGACATGAAATCAGAATAAACCTTGCCCGTTTTAGACCAACTAGGATTACCAAAATTATTTATACTTTCCAAATGCCAGAATAAAAAGAGAATGACAATTTTTAAGGGATTTTTCTATTATTTTCTGCAAAGTCAAATGTTTACGTACATTTCCTTAGTATTTAATAGCATTGCCCTTAACTGTATGTCTTGGGTCAAACATTTTGGATATCCTTCCACAAGCTTCTCACAATAGTTGGTCAATTTTGGCCAATTCCTCCTGACAGAACTGGTGTAACTGAGCCATGTTTGAAGGTCGCCTTGCTCACAAATGCCTTGTCCACTTTGCCCATCAATTTCCAATAGGATTGAGATCCGGGCTTTGTGACGGCTACTCCAAAACATTTACTAGGCTGTCCTTAAGCCACTTTGTAAAAAGTTTGGCAGTATGCTTCGGGTCATTGTCCATTTGGAAGATCCATTTCCGCCCAAGCTTTAACTCTCTGACTGATGTCTTAAGATGTTGCTTCAATATTGCCACATAATCTTCTTTTCTCATGCTGCCATCTATTTTGTGAAGTCCCCTAGTCCCTTCTGCAGCAAAACAACCAACATGATGCTGCCACCCCGTATTTCACAGTTGGGATGGTGTCCTTAGGCTTCCAAGCTTCTCCCCTTTTTCTCCAAACAGATTTGTAAGACCACAGGACATGTCTCCAAAAATGTAGGTATTTGTTCCTGTGTGCATTTGCAAACATTAATTTGGCTTTTATATGTTTCTTTTAGAGTAATGACTTCTTCTTGGCAGAGTGGCCTTTCAGCCCATGTTGATACAGCACTCATTTCACTGTGGATAATGATACAATCTTACCAGCTTCCACCAGCATTTTCACAAGGTCTTTTGATTTTGTTCTCGGGTTGGTATGCACATGTCAGACCAAAGCACATTCATCTCTAAGACATAGAACCCGTCTTCTTCCTGAACAGTATGATGGGTGGACATTCCCATCTTGTTTGTACTTGCATATAATTGTTTGTACAGATAAACAAGGTAACTTCAGGTATCTGTAAATTGTACCCAAGGATGATCTAGACTTGTGCAAGTCTACAATTTTCTTTCTGATATCTTGACTGATTTCTTAATACTTTCCCATGATGTTACACAAACAAGCAGTGAATTTCTGGTGTGCAAAAAATACATTCACAAGTGTATTGCTAATGAATAGTGATGAGCGATTACGTCGACTATCGTCAGCGGGTCAATAGTCGATATCGTCAATTATCAAGACTATTTCCGATAGTCGATAATAGATTATCGCCGATGACCATTAAAGTCTATGGGAGAGGAAAAACACCTTCATTCTTACACCCAAACATGGCTGGAGAAGCTGTAATTAACATCCCCAACAGTCAAATGGATACGTGCTACATCTTAGGCAACACACTTAGGTTATAAAAGTCACAGAAAAAAAGTCACAGACCATTCACTATCCCTGTTTTGTACCACAGCATGATCCTTAAACCTGCATGACCCACAAATTAAAAAGTGCCAGAAGGCAGTATTATTTGAACCATCATTTTACTTGAACTGGACATTGACTATCCCTGTCCTGGAACGCAGCATGACCCTTAAACCTATCTGACCCACAGATTAAAAAAGTGCCGGCAAAAGGAGTGTTTTAACCACCATTTTAGTTGAACTGAACATTGACTATATCTATCTTGGACCGCAGCATGACCCTTAAACCTGCATGACCCACAGATTAAAAAGTGCCGGAAAAAGGAGCCTTTCAACCACCATTTTAATTGAACTGGATATTGACTATACCTGTCCTGGGCCACAGAATGACCCTTAAACCTGTCTGACCACAGATTAAAAAGTGCCAGAAAAAGGATTCTTTGAACCACCATTCTATTTGAACTGGACATAGACTATACCCATTCTGTACCACAGTATGACCATTAAATCTGTCTGACCCCCAGATTTTAAAAGTGCCGGAAAATGGAGTCGTTCAACCACCATTTTAGTTGAACTGGACATTGACTATACCTGTCCTGGGCCACAGCATGACCTTTAAACCTACATGACCCACAGATTAAAAAGTGCCGGAAAAAGGAGTCTTTGAACCACCATTTTAATTGAACTGGACATAGACTATACCTGTTGTGACAACTCACATCCCTTCGGCCACGATCTTGGCCCGGCCCGGGGGTCTTTCACCTCTGGGATCGCCGTGTTTTGTAGGCGGAATGGCACACAGACACTGGGTTCCAGTTTAACACTGGACGCTGATACAAGACGGGTGAGCTGATTCAAACATATTTTTCTTATACTACCAGTTTAACACTGGCCTCAGCCAGTTATATTGAGGCACATGCAAACAAACAATACAAATATAAAAAACCTCAGGCCATCTGGCCACTGACTAACCACGTTAGTCCCTCTTTATCTGTGGCCTGGACCTAGTGTCCAGTACCACCAACACATACACTTGCCAGTATCCACTGGTTCCGGCTTATCCTAAGCCTCTGGGCAGCCAGAGCCTCTGTCTCCAGCTCCTTTGCTGCTCCACACTCTGGTAGCAGACCACGCCCCCTGTACACCTGAAGGACCCGGATTTTTATAGGACTTCCGAGCCCTATCCAAAGCGTGGCCTGGAACATGGGGAGTAGACGTCCACCCAACGCATTGTCTACTCCCAATAAGAGCCAACCCAGGAACGACTGAAAAGCCAAACTAATCCTATACAGTTGCCAACCACATAGAGTGGCTGACAATACATACAGCTGGCTCTTATCCCACCAAGGCCAGGTATCCTTGGTGGCATGTTGTATATACCACGCTGGTATATCTCTAACTAGTGGCAGCAACAGACACCTACATGTAGCCAGTCTGCCACATTGTTCTGTACCACAGTATGACCATTAAACCTGCATGACCCACAGATTAAAAAGTGCCAGAAAAAGGAGTCTTTGAACCAGCATTTAGTTGATGGGGCATGACTATACCTTTCTGTACCACAGAATGACCATTAAACCTGCCTGACCCCCAGATTTAAAAAGTCCCGGAAAAAGGAGTCCCTTTCACCACCATTTTAGTTGAACTGGACATTGACTAAACCTGTCCTGGGTAACCTACATTCTGCGTCAAGTCCTTCCTTTACCTCCTTGTCATTCAGAGAGAAAATATTTGTATCAGCTATTTTGTACATGTCCAGTATTTTAGTATATAATCTAGAAAGAACATACATTTTAAATAGGTAAGGAATCCACCACGTCTTTGTTCGCTTTTTTTAATGTGTAATAAATGGGTTGTCTCACTACATTGGATTTGCTAGCATGTTAAATATCTTGTCAAAAACAAGTCATTTTGCAATATGTGTCCATTAAACATGTCCTACCTATTCCAGATATCTGACAGCAACCATCACCCATGTAGCCACTCTTGAACATTGTGATAACAAATGTCTGTTTATAAACCACATTGTTTACAATAGGACCTGTAGTATAGCTGCATTTCACAGGCAACATTCCCCCAAAAATACAAAACAGATGACCCTTGAGCTCACTTTTTACAATTGTGGAAGAAACAATTTATCTGTTAGAAACAACATATTTTTTATAATAGGACCTGTAAGTATTCTGCATTTTCAAAGCAAATGACCCAAAAAAATAAAAAATTACTTCAGCCACTGTTAAAAATTGTGATGGAGAAATGCCACTTAAGAAGCCACATTCTGTTTCCAAAGGGAGCCATGGATTATTGTTTGTATCTCACAGCAACAATTGAACCCCAGAAACCTTTGGAGACAAATGCATAAAGATTCTAAAGAGATACAAGTTAGTAAAATGTAATTTACGGTTTTTGTCCATGAAACCTTGGTTGTCTTTAACAATGTCTCCACACAGCAAAAACCAGCAAAACTTTTGTGGAACTGAGAAAAAAATAGTCAGAGTAAAGAATTATCATTTTAGAAAAAAAAGATTTTCAAGAGGACCATTTCTGTTTGAAAGATGAATGATGAAGATAGACTGCAACTAATCGGTGACCTCTCGACAATTGGTCCACAACATCATCAGAGATCCAAGCCTGATTCATCTTGTGATGAAAGTCAAACGATCCACATTATCTGTGGAAAGCCGGATGCTTTTGTCTGTAATGACTCCTCCAGCAGTGCTGAAGGTACAGCTCAGATATGACGTCTCAGATATGACGATGGCTGCTGGACAAGGACCAACGCCTCTCAGGCCTGGCGAGCGAGCTCGGGCCATTCAGAGCCATTTTGAGTGATACCAGAAGTCAATTGGGTCCGAACACATCCAACAACATCGGTGTTAGACGCAGATAGTCCGTGCACCATTATCTTAATCAAGCCTCTGTGTGTTGTATGTGTGCCCTTCATTACATGCTTGGAGAGATGGGTAAATTAATATTGGCCAGAGGCACACATTAGGCTTCTGCCACATTGCCTGCTGCCGCTACTGTCTGCTACTGCTACTTGGCACTCTACTTGCTTGTCACCCACGCAGACGTTGTTCCACCGTGCATTGATATGAAACGTGAAGCCAGACGAAACAGATGTCTCCATTGATGCAATCAGCAAAGGTCTCCATTTCCTGCATTTACACTCTATTTTGGGTGGGGTGAAGGAAAGTAGCTGAGTTTGTTTTGTACCGGAGGATTCCAGGAGGGTGGCCACCCAGTACTGTTGTTCATTTTGATGTACTTAATGCGAGCACATGTTTGGATGAAATGGAGTCATCCAAGCACTCATGTGAGAGATGGAGCCTTTGATTTCCCACGCCTCGGGGTCGAGGGGGCCCTAGCCAACTGATCTTCCTCCTCTTCCTCCTGCGCCTCAACTTCGCGCCAACCTCTTTTCCCCAGGCAGTGACGTCGGTAACCTCGTGTCCAGGAATACCGCCTCCCCTCCGCTCCTCCTGGCACAGCTTCAACAGCAAGCCCTCCTAGCCCTGAATGATGCACCCGTAGCTTAAGAGCGCGCCTCGCACAGCCCTGACTCCGAACCACTAGCCTAATAAGACCGAAAAATTGAGAAACTGTTGGCCTTGTGATTCCGACTGAGAGAAAGGCTCCGTGTCCGCATCTTTGTCCATCTCCTCCTCCGTCCTGGTGGGACCTATGTTTCAAAGTGTCCAACGATCGTTTCCAGAACTAAGATCACCAACAATGCTCATGCTGACAAGGCATTGTCCGCACTGACCATTTTGGTGGCTTTCCTTTCAAAACTGTCAAGGATGGTGCAGAGCTCTTTCATCTTGCCTCCACCCTCGTTGGCTCAGCACCCCGATGTCCACACCACTTGCTTTTCAGGACATGTGTCACTTCGTACTGCGTAATGGCAATTGCTGCATGCAGCCACAATCGCCCGGAGCATGTGGATGTGAATTCTCAGCGTGTTGCCACGTCAACAATGAGACGGTTTGACGGAGCGCCGTGCTGTCGCTGCAACGCAGCCAAGGGGACGAAGCAGGGTGCGAACGCAGATGTGCGAACTCAGACCTCGAGCCTTCCTCAGCAGGCAGTCCAGACCCGGTGGGGTAGCGCTTTAGAAATTTTCTGACGACAAGTCATGACATTGCCAGACAATGGATTGTACTCCAAGCCTACCGAGTCTAGGGCCCGGCCAGCAGATTTTGACTGTTATCGCACACACGACCTGCTCTGGCACAAGGTTCTTGCACCCAGCCAGCGCTCTGTCCCTCTTTGCGGTAGAGCCGTCCACAGCTCCTGACCTGTGTGTGGACGTTCTCCAAGACAGATTAATTTCAACACGGCCTGGTGTCTCTGGGCACGTGATGCCACCCAAAGGACCTTGGGGGAAATATCCTGCACCACCCCTGTGTTTTGAAGAGCGTGCGCCGAGCCTGATAGCCACCGTCACCCCTAGAGACATCCACCCAGCTCACCCAGTGAGCTGTCACAGAGATATAGCGGCCTTGGCCTTGCTACAATCCAGTGACGTGGTCCAGAGGACCTTTTCCAGACACAGATGCAGACAACGCGCTTGAAATTTTAGATGACAATGTTGTGCTGGCCAGGGCAGGGACGGCTTTTCTGGCAAGTAATTGCCTGCTCGTTCATCTGGTATTTGGGGAAAACAGGGCACGTGCATGGAACGTGGCGAACCCACTGTTGTTGACCAAATAAAGGCAAACCTATCCAAAGCCAAAAGCCTGGCATTGCCTGACAATCAGCTTTTGGTTGCTTTGGGATGGTTTGGGTTACAGTGTTTCTTCTCTCCCAAACCTGAAGACAGTAAGGCTGGATGCAAGACTGGCCACTGTACTGCGTGCATGTCGTTCAAACTGGTGGAAGGAGAATGGGTAGATGGGTCCTCTGGTGGTGCTGGTGGGTACTCGTCGACGGAGGGAGGCCTGAAGCGGAGGCTGATCCTGATCATGACTCTGAGCAGACGCATGGGCAGCGAGGAATGCTTGTGTATCGAGGAGAGGAGGCGGACACAGAGGTGTGACAGTGAATAGGAAGCCCGGCATTGGTGTGGCCAATTTTGGCCAAGTTGTTGCCTCCACTTCAACTCATTCATTCGCTGCATGTGACTAGACATTTTAGGGGTGGTAAAACACCTAGATTCGTTACCTCTACATATGCATTTAACTGGCAAAGGCGGCGTATGACATCGCTGGGTGAATCAAGTCATGCTCGAAAAAAGCCATGCCTTGAGAGTCCTGGCCTTTTTGACGCGATATGCGAGGAGCGTGTTTCCGCTGATCGTGGCTGGCGAATCATCTCAGTGTGACTTCTGCGACCGCCCTCTCCCTTTTTGAGATGGAGCCGTACTGACACTACCCCATCATCTTCCCCGTCGTCCAGTGATGAAGGGGCCCCCCCCGGGGGGGCGCTCACAAGCAAATTCTGCTGAAAAGACCACGTTGGATCCGCAATGTCGTCATCTATCATCCATCAAAAGTTGACTTTGTCGACCTGACATTCGCCCCCCCCCCCCCCCCCCCACTCTATATAAACCCCCCCCCCCCCCCCCCCCCCCCCCCCCCACCCCCCCCCCCATCCATCCAGAGCTTGGGGCTACAAGCCACAGGCAACTGCAAAGCGTTGCCGATCCGCCTGGATTTATGCCGAAGACCGGCTTTCCTTCTCCTCCTCTGATGGCATCAAGTAGCTGTGCTCAGAGCAGACAAAAACATCTTCGTTGCCTCTGATCCTTTTAACATGCCTTCTGACCCCAACCGCATATTTGTCATCAAAGAGGCCTTCAGAAATGGATTATCCACCACATGGTGGTACACGAGTTGACATTTGGTCTGCCTTCGCTCCATGTTTTGACGGATGATGATGATGCTGATTACGACTTTGTTGCCGTGACCTGGGAGACGAGAAGGAAGGGGTGGGGGGAGACTGCTGGAATCAGGTTGGCAGTAACCACTGAAGGACAGATTGCGATGCCGTCGTTACAGAGATTCACAGGGCCCTGTACCCCAGCGATGACAGGCTACGTGTCCTGCAACCGACGATCCGCTGGCATGCGTGATGTCCGCCAGCACTGGAATGAGCACCTTCTCTCGTACCACTACCACCATGTCCCTACACCCCTCTTGCTCGCTTACCACCTGCATTCGCTCCATGTCCAGAAGATAAAAAAATTTAAGAAAGTATGGAAGAGTTTTTGACAGTTTCTTAATAAAAGACGGCAAATCCATGTTATTCCTTAATCCCTCTAATTTCCTACAGCCAACAAGATTAGAAACAGAAATGTTTTCTAGCGAAAACCTGTGAATTTCAGTCTGGTGGAAGAACCGTAAGAGAAAATCAACAGTGTTCTTCCCTTCAGACCCGGTATTTACAACTGCCCAGTCACTAGTAATTGATAGTTTTTCAAAAATCTATCATACAAGTGCACTATCTGCGCCAACTGAGATTCAACGAGTGAAATAAAACTATTCAAAAGTTACATGGAATGAGAAATTGCGTTTTTTTTTGCAGAAATGACAAACGATGAACAGTTGCTAGAAAATTTTTTCTATCAAATAGTCGTACAACGTTGGCTAATATTAAAAAAACTAGCCTCACCACGTACAATACAGCTTTTAAAATTTATACAGAAACAAACTGGTGGTGTATGCACCAATGAAACACACCAACCGTAACTACAAGTTTTTTTTTTTTTTTTTTTTTTTTATTTCTGTATTCAAATTTAAGTACAAGGTGGCTCTATGAATCAAAACTGGGCCCGCACCAAAAAAAAAAAAATAAACACCTATTTGAAACGTATACGAATAATAAAAGGTGTTTTTGCACCTAGAAATACACCTTTCGGTGACTAGAAAAGTTCTGTATCCTACTGTAGAGTACAAAGTGGGTCTTTGAACAAAACTGGCCGGCGCCAAAGTGGAAAACACGTAATTAAATATTGTGTACTGATACTAATAGGTGGTTTTTGCACCTAAGAATACAACAGCAAATTCCTAGCAAACTTCTGTATGGTAATATATAAGTAACAAGATGGTCCTTTCAACAAAAAATGGCCTGCGCCAAAGTGAAAAAAACCTATTTTAAATTGTGTACGATAATCAAAGTGTTTTTTTGCACTTATGAAATACACCTGCGGTAACTAAAAAGTTCTTATCCTTATTGTAAGTATAAGTAAGTCTTTGAACAAAACTGGGCTGTGCCCAAAGTGAAAAACACGTAAATTAAATTTTGTACCTGATAAACATAGGTGTTTTTCACCTATGAAATACAACAGCAATTACAGCAACTTCGTATGGTAATAGTAATTACAAGATGGGTCCCTTTCAACAAAAATGGCCTGCGCCAAGTTAAAAAAACCTATTTAAATAGTGTGCGGATAATAAAAGGTGTTTTTTGCACTTATGAAATACACCTGCGGTAACTAGAAAAGTTCTGTATCTTATTGTAAGTACGAAGTAAGTCTTTGAACAAAACTGGGCTGTGCCAAAGTGAAAAACACGTAATTAAATTGTGTACTAAGCATGATATACAATTAAAGTTCCTGGTGGGAACACCACTACAATGAATTGTGCAACATATTACGTGCGTTTGCGTGAGCAAATTTTTTATTTTTATTTTGTTTCATACTGATGAGTTTACGGTGTTTTTTTCTTTGTTTAATTTCATACAGAATTAGTGCCGTGCTGTATAACACGCCCTATGTACGAAGGTAATCTCATAGAAAATTGCTTACGTGCAGCCCTCTCCCCATTCGCTTAGACTGGCTCATATTGAGCTATGACCTGGCACTCAGAGAAGGTTTTAGAAGATGGCAAAACCCTTTTATAATGATGGTACCATAGGCAGCCACTGTGTGCAAAGGGTCCCTGTGCAAAGACTGTGTATTTCCACACACAAAATATTGTACAAGCATACATCGTACAGAAGAACAGACATGTTTTACACACATTGCACATATACAGCATACACCAGACATGCATACTCCTAACAATAATGTGTTAATGTATTAATGCCCTTCCACTCCCTTTTGGGATGCAGTTCAGATATACAGGCTGCACAGGCTATATGGCATTGTAATAATAGTAGCAGTCACTATAGAGTTGACTAGGCTGCAAATCAAGTCCCCCTAGTATCTTAAAACCAAATCAGCTCTTTTCAGCATTTTACTGTAATATGAAGATATCCCGCCGTGGGATTTCTTATTGGTCTAAACTTCCCCATAGGTTTTAATGGTTCACTGTTCGCTCCTATTCTGATTGGCCGGTTTATGCCGACCAATCAAATAGCTTTCTGAATTTGAATAACTGTATTTTCCCTGCAATTTCCAATATCCTAATTCTTGAAATTAGGATATTGGAAAGTGATTATTTGTATTATGTATTTTTTTATTTTTAGGTTTCAGCCTCTTTCCTGAGAATGGTGAACTGCCTTTAAAGGCGATTTTTTGATTCATACTCCGCACCAACATCGGAATGATTTCATCGCTGTTCCAGCCTGTCTCCAATTCGGAACTGTTTTTCGGCGCAGTCCCGCACGGCTCCAAAGTCCCGGCACTGCGCCCATGTCCCGCACTGTGCCCACACACACTGGTAGGCACAGGTAAACTTTGCCCGCATGTACGAGCGCACCGCCTCAGACGGCGAATTCTTGAGGCGCACCCGCACAGCTCCTCGGTCCCCGCACTGTGCCCCACACACTTGCCATCGTGGCGACTTTTTCCCCGACATGAATGAACGCACTACCTCCGGCGCCGAATCATAAAGCGTGGCGCGTCCCGCGGGCAGCTCAACCTGACAGAGTCGCGCCTCAGTCCCGCACTGCACTCAAACACTGGTGAGGCCACGGACTTTACATGCAATTTAATGAGCGCGCCCCGGCCCCGACATAAATCAGGCGCAGATTCCACCGGGAAACTGGCGGAAAGGTGCGCCCCGACCCGGCAAGATTCATACATGTCGCCCTAAGTGTGTAATATAAAGTTCTGCAGCAGCTGGAATACAGAAGTATATGCTATGTTTCCACTTTAGCTGCTGGGGAACCTTGTTTTAAATAGGGAAGTAGCACTACCTGCTAGTTGGTCAGACCTGTGAAAGGATCCTCATACTGAAAAAATTAAGTTGTGCCTAGAGAATGTTACGACTTACAGACAAGTCAGTGTGTATCATAAAGGATAACAATTAGAATTATAATTTTGCCATTATTCTTTCTAAGGTAACCAAGACAGTAAGGGTGACATCTCAGAAATGAGGCGTCTCCATGGCAGTTTGAAGGTGCATTAAATGAGTGTATAATGCTCCTGAATGAATGAACCTGTCAAAAATCTTGCATAGCATAATTGATATGCCTAACTTAGGCGCATAGCATATCATTGCTAGCATATTTGATGCGCCTAATTTAGGCGCATTCAAATATGTCATGCTTGTCGTACAATGCACCTAGTTTTTGTGTACTACAGTTCATTTATATAGAGAATAGGGCGTCAACAGTTTTTTGGCGCAAAATACACCAAAAAAATGGCTCATCCTTAATGGGACATATCGCCCTAAGTGTTTTTATTAGAAGAATTTGTATGCAATATGGTGGACACATCAAGTAAGAAAGAAGAAACTGTAATACAAATTGAGTAGAGGTTACAGCAGTTAACATAGGAGCAGGAAAAATTATATGATGTCACCATCCAATGTATGATCTAGAGCCATGTGGATCACAATTTAAAGAAAAGAGTATGAAAGTAGCCACTGAAACCTCAATTGTGGCTGCGTCAGGGGCCAAGAAACAATAAGAAAAAGGGTCGGGTTTTTATTTTCTTCTTACTATGTGTTTTTTTTCTTGTGGGATCTTATTAATGCTCACCTTGCCATGATTTATAGCTTAAACCATCTCAAATGATGTGCGCTCTACATTACACTGAGATGAGAAATTCTAAAAAAGAGGAAAAAAACAAAAACTTTCGTGAAATACATAAATTGAAATAACACCCCATAGACTGTCATTACAGATAATAGGCCATTGTGACATCTTAATTTTTTGTTTTATTTGGGGAATTAGGGGAAACTTAAAAAAAACCTATTACCCTCTAAACAAAGGAGGGCCTTAAAAATATTTTAACTTTGGGCCAAGTCACAGGGGTTTTCCTTTAAATTTTTTTTTTTTTACCCCCCTATTATTGTTCATTTTATAACAATCGGGACAACTTCGGGGGTGTTTCATTTTTATTTCGGCCGTGTACAGTTTTATTTTAATTGCATTGAAAACCCATAAGGAGCTCGCTCGCTCTCCCTTTTTCCAAACAACCGCGCCTCTTTTTAACTTTGCCAACACAAACAAAGCTTGCCTTTTATTTCTTTTCCCCATGAAAACCCGAGAAGGTAGCCACCCCCCGATTGGCTAAGCTGGAGAGCCTCTTTCCCCCCAACCATCAAGTACTAGAATTTTTTCCCATAGCATAAAACTTTTAGGGTGCCCTTCATGTGCCCTTCTTTTCCACTCAAAATAGACGCACTACAAAGATTGGGGGGATTTCATATCGCCGCCTGGGCTCAACCCAATCAGCTCTTTTCTCCCTTTTTTTATGTATTTTGAACTGTCCCGCCTTTGAATTTGATTGGCCCCATAGTCTCCATAGGTTATAAGGGTTTCCCCTGTCGCTCCTATTTTTTTTGGTTTGGTTTCTGCCGACCAATGAAAAGAGTTTCCCCGAATTTGAATTACTGTTTTTCCCCAATTCTCTATATCGCAATCCTGATGTAGCCCCGGGGTGACAAACCTTTGGGTTGGGTTTTGTTGGGGTTTATTTTTATGAAGGTTCACTTTTTTTTCGAATATTTTTACACTTAATAAAAACGATTTTTTTAATCATACTCCTGCCCCGGCGGGGAACCGAGATTTCTTTTGCCCGATCGGGCCCATAGACTACAAGGGGAGAAAGTAGCTCGGCTTGATTGGAAAGATACCAAAGCCCCTGCTTTAACCCCCAATCAGTCTTTTTGCATTTTTACTATTTTAACTGTTTGCCTTTGAACTTGATTGGTCAATACTTCTCCATGGGTTATAATGGGTCCTTGTCCCCCTATTCTATTGGCAGGATTACCAAGCCCCCCAGCTAAACCCAATCAGCTCTTTTCTCATTTTTATGTTTTTGAACTGTTCCGCCTTTTTATTTTGTTTTTGGCCAATACTTCTCCAAGGTTATAATGGGTCACTGTCGCCCCTTTTAATTCTGATTGGCTGGTTTCCCCGACCAATGAGAAGCGCTTTCAGTTTTTAAATTTAAATGTTTTTTCCCGGCAATTTCCAAGACCCAATTCCTTTGTTGGGCCTTCTAGATTTTTGGAAACGATTTTTTTTTTTTTTTTGTTTTTTTTAAAAAAGGTTTGGCTCTTTTTTGATAATTTTTACACGTAAAAAAAAAAATTTTTTGTATTATATCCTGCCTCACGGAGCTGGGGGGCTGAGATGGATTTCTTTTTCGACTTTTTAAAGTTTCCTCTCATTTACGTTCTGTTCGCTTCGCCTCCTCCCGGGCCCTTTTTGACCAAAATTCAATAGGTCTGCCTGTCGGGCTGTGGCGCTGCAAAAAGGCCTCATTTTGCCACCCGGTTCATACATGGGTCGGGTCTTCGGGTGAGCCCCCTCCGCCCCAGAACGCCCACACCGGGCCCTTAAATCCCCCCTTAAAGTTTGGCGCAGCCAAAAAATGGTGAGGTGCGCTAAAACCGATCACTGGTCGACAGGGGGGTTCGGATCAGTGGGCCCGTTTTTCCAAAAAAAAGGGGCAACTCCCTCATACAGTCGCCAAAATGTACGTACCCGTAGATTCCCCCTTTTTCTGCAATTTTTTACCGGGTCCCCCTTGGTCTTTGTTTACTGCAGCGCAATTTATGTGTATAATGGTTGTGACTACTACAACCAATCATTGGACGCCATGCTAAGGCCCAGGGGCGTAACTAGAGAAGCCAGGGCTTTTGGGTGGGGCCCTCTACCCCCCCCCTCGCCCACCTCCCTGACCATGACCATGTACCAGGACATGCTGTTAGATAATATAGATAATACATCTCAATAGTATATTGCTACCAAACAGGTGGCTTAGGGGGTATACGGCAGGCTTAGAGGGTATACGGCAGACTTAGGGGGTATACAGGTAGGCTTAGCGTGTATACAGGGGCCTTAGGGGGAATACAGGCGGCTTAGGGGGTATACAGGTGGCTTAGGGGTATACAGGCAGGCTTAGGGGGTATACGGCAGGCTTAGGGGGTATACGGCAGGCTTAGGGGGTATACAGGCGGCTTAGGAGGTATACAGGCGGCTTAGTGGGTATACAGGTGGCTTAGGGGGTATACAGGCGGCTTACGGGGTATACAGGTAGGCTTAGGGGCTGTATAGGCAGGCTTAGGGGGTGTATAGGCAGACTTAGGGTTATACAGGCGGCTGAGGGGGTATACAGGCGGCTTAGGGGGTATACAGGGGGTATACAGGCGGCTTAGGGGGTATACAGGCGGCTTAGGGGCTATACAGGCGGCTTAGGGGGTATACAGGCGGCTTAGGGGGTATACAGGCAGATTAGGGGGTATACAGGCGGCTTAGGGAGTATACAGGTAGGCTTAGGGACTGCATAGGCAGGCTTATGGGATGTATAGGCAGCTTAGGGGGTATAAAGGCGGCTTAAGGGGTATACAGGTAGGCTTAGGGGCTGTATAGGTGGCTTAGGGGGTGTATAGGGAGGCTTAGGGGGTGTATAAGGCTTGCTGTAGTGGTACACAGGGCGGCTTAGGGGGTATACAGGCAGGCTTAGGGGTATACAGGTGGCTTAGGCGGGTTCAGCGGCTTAGGGGTATACAGACGGGCTTACGGGTATTCAGGCGGCTATAGGGTTATTTAGGTAGGCTTAGGGGCTTGTATAGGAAGGCTTAGGGAGTGTATAGGCAGTTCTTAGTGGGTTATACAGGCCGGCTTAGGGGGATATACAGGCGGCTTAGGGGGTATACAGGCGACTTAGGGGGTTTACAGGTAGGCTTTAGGGGCTGCATAGCTGGCTTAGGGGGATGGTATAGGCGGCTTAGGGGGTTTATAAAGACGCTTAGGGGTTTACAGGTAGCTAGGGCTGTATAGGTGGCGTAGGGGGTGTATAGGCAGCTTAGGGGGTATACAGGCGGCTTAGATGGTATACAGGTAGGCAGGGCCTCCATTAGGGGGGGTACAGGCAGTACTCCCTGTACCGGGGCCCGGACAGGTCTGTGAAGCTAAGGGGGGCCGCCGCCACCGGCTGGTACCGCCCCTTGGCTTATAGTAATAGTACAGAGAACAGGACTAAGGCCATGATGTGTGCGGTGTTGCGGCCGCTGTGTATGTCTAGGGGGGCCCGGCCATCGCTGAAGGGGGGCCGCGCTGGTGTCCGGGCACAGCTGCGCTTGATGACTTTCTTCGCTCTCCTCCTGCGCTCTGTGCGCCGGAGAGCCGGGGCCCTCCTCTTCTCTGTGTCTCAGGAGGAGGCCACGCGGCTCTGCATCAGGAGGAGGAGGGGCCGCGCTCTTTACATACATACAGCTGTAGCAGTGTCTGTCACCTCCTTCCTGTTCTCCAGCATCTCCTCTGATCGGAGTCACCCCCCTCCCCTCTCTCTGTCTGTGGGCGGGGCTTCAGTGACTCCTGCCGGCAGAGGGAGGAGGTGGCGACTGCGTTCAGTGGAGATGCTGGAGAACAGGAAAAGAGGTTACAGAGCGTGCTGCAGCCTGTATGTAAAGAGCGCGGCCCCACTTACACATCTCTGGATGTAATGTGGGGCCCAGTGAAGCCCCCTCTGCCCCAGCGACCCCCCCTCCTTTTGAGGCTGTGGTTAGTGGGAATGTGTGTGTGAGACACTGGGATGGGCTGTGTGTGTGTGTCACGGGATGGCGTATGTGTGTGTGTGTGACACTGGGATGGGCAGCTTTGTGTGTGTGTGTGTGTGTGACACTGGGATGGGCTGTGTGTGTGTCACTGGGATGTGAGTGACCTTTGTGTGTGTGTGTGTGGGTGTGTGTGTGTGTTGCGCTCGTGACTACTGGGCATGGGCAGCTGTGTGTGATGTGTGTTGTGACACTGGGATGGGGTTGTGTGTGTGACATGGGATGGGCTGTGTGTGGTGTGTTTTTGTGACACTGGGATGGGCCCAGTTGTGTGTGTGACACTGGGATGGGCAGCTGTGTGTGTGTGACACTGGGATGGGACTGTGTGTGTGACACTGGGATGAGCAGCTGTGTGTATCAATGGGATGGGTAGCTGTATGTGTCACTGGGATGGGCAGTGTGTGTGTCATGGGTTGGGGCAGCTTTATGTGTATGTGTGTGACACTGGGATGGGCTGTGTGTGTGTGTGTGTGTGTGACACTGGGATGGGCAGCTGTGTGTGACACTGGGATGGGCAGCTGTGTGTGTGTGACACTGGGATGGGCAGCTGTGTGTGACACTGGGATGGGCAGCTGTGTGTATCACTGGGATGGGCAGCTGTGTGTGTCACTGGGATGGGCAGCTGTGTGTGTCACTGGGATGGGCAGCTGTGTGTGTGTGACACTGGGATGGGCAGCTGTGTGTGTGTGTGACACTGGGATGGGCTGTGTGTGTGTGAGTGGACATGGGATGGGTGTGGTGTGGTGTGTGATACTGGGATGGGCTGTGTGTGTGTGTGACACTGGGATGGGCAGTGTGTGTGTGTGTGTGTCACTGGGATGGGCTGTGTGTGTGTGTGTGTCACTGGGATGGGCAGCTGTGTGTGTGTGTGTCACTGGGATGGGCTGTGTGTGTGTGTGTGTGTGACACTGGGATGGGCAGCTGTGTGTGTGTGTGTGTGACACTGGGATGGGCAGCTGTGTGTGTGTGTGTGTGTGTGTGTGTGTGTGTGTGACACTGGGATGGGCAGCTGTGTGTGTGACACTGGGATGGGCAGCTGTGTGTGTGACACTGGGATGGGCAGCTGTGTGTGTTCCACTGGGTTGGGCGAGATGTGTGTGTACTAGGATGGTCTGGTGTGTCGTGTGTTGTGTGTGTGTGTGTGTGTGTGTGTGTGACACTGGGATGGGCAGCTGTGTGTGTGTGTGTGTGACACTGGGATGGGCAGCTGTGTGTGTGACACTGGGATGGGCTGTGTGTGTGTGTGACACTGGGATGGGCAGCTGTGTGTGTGTGTGACACTGGGATGGGCAGCTGTGTGTATCACTGGGATGGGCAGCTGTGTGTGTCACTGGGATGGGCAGCTGTGTTTGTGTGTGACACTGGGATGGGCAGCTGTGTGTGTGTGTGACACTGGGATGGGCAGCTGTGTGTGTGTGTGACACTGGGATGGGCAGCTGCGTGTGTGTGTGACACTGGGATGGGCTGTGTGTGTGTGAAACTGGGATGGGCTGTGTGTGTGTGTGACACTGGGATGGGCTGTGTGTGTGTGTGTGTGACACTGGGATGGGCAGCTGTGTGTGTGTGTGTGACACTGGGATGGGCAGCTGTGTGTGACACTGGGATGGGCAGCTGTGTGTATCACTGGGATGGGCAGCTGTGTGTGTGTGTGTGTGTGTGTGTGTGACACTGGGATGGGCTGTGTGTGTGTGTCACTAGGATGGGCAGCTGTGTGTGTCACTTGGGATGGGCAGCTGTGTGTGTCACTGGGATGGGCTGTGTGTGTGTGTGTGTGTGTGAGACACTGGGATGGGCTGTGTGTGTGTGACACTGGGATGGGCTTGTGTGTGTGTGTGTGTGTGTGACACTGGGATGGGCAGCTGTGTGTGTGTGTGACACAGGGATGGGCTGTGTGTGTGTGTCACTGGGATGGGCAGCTGTGTGTGACACTGGGATGGGCAGCTGTGTGTATCACTGGGATGGGCAGCTGTGTGTGTGTGTGACACTGGGATGGGCTGTGTGTGACACTGGGATGGGCAGCTGTGTGTGTCACTGGGATGGGCTGTGTGTGTGTGTGTGTGTGTGACACTGGGATGGGCTGTGTGACACTGGGATGGGCTGTGTGTGTGTGTGACACTGGGATGGGCTGTGTGTGTGTGTGTGTGTGTGTGTGTGTGTGTGTGTGTGACACTGGGATGGGCAGCTGTGTGTGTGTGTGTGTGTGTGTGTGTGACACTGGGATGGGCTGTGTGTGTGTGACACTGGGATGGGCAGCTGTGTGTGTCACTGGGATGGGCTGTGTGTGTGTGTGTGTGTGTGTGTGTGACACTGGCATGGGCTGTGTGTGTGTGTGTGTGTGTGTGACACTGGGATGGGCTGTGTGTGTGTGACACTGGGATGGGCTGTGTGTGTGTGTGTGTGTGTGACACTGGGATGGGCTGTGTGTCACTGGGATGGGCTGTGAGTGTGTGAGACTGGGATGGGCTGTGTGTGTGTGTATGTGTGTGTGTGTGTGACACTGGGATGGGCAGCTGTGTGTGTGTGTGTGTGTGTGTGACACTGGGATGTGCTGTGTGTGTGTGTGTCACTGGGATGGGCAGCTGTGTGTGTCACTGGTTTGGGGTGTGTGTGTGTGTGTGTGTGGGACACTGGGATGGGCTGTGTGTGTGACACTGGGAGGGGCTGTGTGTGTGTGACGTACTGGGATGGGCAGCTGGTGCGGTGTGTGTGTGTGTGTGTGTGTGTGCCATGGGATGGGCTGTCTGTGTGTTGTGTGCTGTGTGTGTGTGTGTTTCATGGGATGGGCAGGTGTATGTGACACTGGGATGGGAGCTGTGTTGCAATCACTGGGTCTTGTAGCAGCTGTGTGTGTCAAGGGATGGGAAGCTGTTTTGTTGTGTGTGTGAAACGGTATGGGCAGCTTGTGTGTGTATGGGGACACTGGATGGGATGTGTGTGTGTGACACTGGGATGGGGGGCTGTGTGTGTGTGACAATGGGATGGGGCTCGTGAGTGTGTGTGGACATGGGATTGGCTGTGTGTGTGTGTGTGTGACACTGGGATGGACAGCTGTGTGTGTGTGTGTCACTGGGATGGGCAGTTGTGTGTAACACTGGGATGGGCAGCTGTGTGTATCACTGGGATGGGCAGCTGTGTGTGTCACTGGGATGGGCAGCTGTGTGTGTCACTGGGATGGGCAGCTGTGTGAGTGTGTGTGACACTGGGATGGGCTTTGTGTGTGTGTGACACTGGGATGGGCTGTGTGTGTGTGTGTGTGTGTGTGTGACACTGGGATGGGCTGTGTGTGTGTGACACTGGGATGGGCTGTGTGTGTGTGTGACACTGGGATGGGCAGCTGTGTGTGTGACACTGGGATGGGCTGTGTGTGTGTGTGTGTGTGTGTGTGTGTGTGTCACTGGGATGGGCAGCTGTGTGTATCACTGGGATGGGCAGCTGTGTGTGTCACTGGGATGGGCAGCTGTGTGTGTCACTGGGATGGGCTGTGTGTGTGTGTGTGACACTGGGATTGGCTGTGCGTGTGTGTGTGTGACACTGGGATGGGCTGTGTGTGTGTGTGCGACACTGGGATGGGCTGTGTGTGTGTGTGCGTGACACTGGGATGGGCTGTGTGTGTGTGTTTGTGTGTGTGACACTGGGATGGGCTGTGTGTGTGTGACACTGGGATGGGCTGTGTATGTGTGTGTGACACTGGGATGGGCTGTGTGTGTGTGTGTGACACTGGGATGGGCTGTGTGTGTGTGTGACACTGGGATGGGCTGTGTGTGTGTGACACTGGGATGGGCTGTGTGTGTGACACTGGGATGGGCAGCTGTGTGTGTGTGTGTGACACTAGGATGGGCAGCTGTGTGTGTGTGTGAAACTGGGTCTGGGCTGTTGTGGTGGTGGTGTGTGTGTGTGTGTGTGTCACTGGGATGGGCTGTGTGTGTGTGACACTGGGATGGGCTGTGTGTGTGTGTGTGACACTGGGGATGGGCTGTTTTGCGGCGATTGTGTGTGTGAACTGGATGGGCTGGGCTGTGAGTGTGTGTGTGACACTGGGATGGGCAGCTGTGTGTGTGTGCGTGACACTGGATGGGCATTGTGTGTGTTTGTCACTGGGATATGGGAGTTGTGTGTGTGACACTGGGATGGGCAGCTGTGTGTGTCACTGGGATGGGCAGCTGTGTGTGTCACTGGGATGGGCTGTGTGTGTGTGACACTGGGATGGGCTGTGTGTGTGACACTGGAAAGGGCTGTGTGTTTGTGTGTGTGTGTGTGTGTGTGTGTGTGACACTGGGATGGGCTGTGAGTGTGTGTGTGTGTGTGTGACACTAGGATGGGCAGCTGTGTGTGTGTGTGTGACACTGGGATGGGCTGTGTGTGTGTGTGTCACTGGGATGGGCAGCTGTGTGTGACACTGGGATGGGCAGCTGTGTGTGTCACTGGGATGGGCAGCTGTGTGTGTCACTGGGATGGGCTGTGTGTGTGTGTGTGTGTGTGACACTGGGATGGGCTGTGTGTGTGTGACACTGGGATGGGCAGCTGTGTGTGTGTGTGTGACACTGGGATGGGCAGCTGTGTGTATCACTGGGATGGGCAGCTGTGTGTGTCACTGGGATGGGCAGCTGTGTGTGTGTGTGACACTGGGATGGGCAGCTGTGTGTGTGTGTGTGACACTGGGATGGGCTGTGTGTGTGACACTGGGATGGGCTGTGTGTGTGTGTGACACTGGGATGGGCTGAGTGTGTGTGTGTGTGTGTGTGTGTGTGTGACACTGGGATGGGCAGCTGTGTGTGTGTGTGTGTGACACTGGGATGGGCTGTGTGTGTGTGTGTCACTGGGATGGGCAGCTGTGTGTGACACTGGGATGGGCAGCTGTGTGTATCACTGGGATGGGCAGCTGTGTGTGTCACTAGGATGGGCAGCTGTGTGTGTCACTTGGGATGGGCAGCTGTGTGTGTCACTGGGATGGGCAGCTGTGTGTGTCACTGGGATGGGGCTGTGGTGTGGTGTGTGTGCACTGGGTTGTGCTGTGTGTGTGTGTCACTGGAAATGGTCTATGTGTGGTCGTGTGTGGTGTGTGTGGTGTGGTGTGTGTGTGTGTGTGACACTGGGATGGGCAGCTGTGTGTTTGTGTGTGACACAGGGATGGGCTGTGTGTGTGTGTGTGTGTGTCACTGGGATGGGCAGCTGTGTGTGACACTGGGATGGGCAGCTGTGTGTATCACTGGGATGGGCAGCTGTGTGTGTCACTGGGATGGGCAGCTGTGTGTGTGTGTGACACTGGGATGGGCTGTGTGTGTGTGTGCCACTGGGATGGGCAGCTGTGTGTGTCACTGGGATGGGCTGTTTGTTTGTGTGTGACACTGGGATGGGCTGTGTGTGTGTGTGTGTGTGTGTGTGTGTGACACTGGGATGGGCTGTGTGTGACACTGGGATGGGCTGTGTGTGTGTGTGACACTGGGATGGGCTGTGTGTGTGTGTGTGACACTGGGATGGGCAGCTGTGTGTGTGACACTGGGATGGGCTGTGTGTGTGTGTGTGTGACACTGGGATGGGCAGCTGTGTGTGTCACTGGGATGGGCTGTGTGTGTGTGTGTGACACTGGGATGGGCTGTGTGTGTGTGTGTGTGTGACACTGGGATGGGCTGTGTGTGTGTGTGTGTGTGTGTGTGACACTGGGATGGGCAGCTGTGTGTATGTGTGTGTGACACTGGGATGGGCTGTGTGTGTCACTGGGATGGGCTGTGTGTGTGAGACTGGGATGGGCTGTGTGTGTGTGTGTGTGACACTGGGATGGGCAGCTGTGTGTGTGTGTGACACTGGGATGGGCTGTGTGTGTGTGTCACTGGGATGGGCTGTGTGTGTGTGTGTGTGTGTGTGACACTGGGATGGGCTGTGTGTGTGTGACACTGGGATGGGCTGTGTGTGTGACACTGGGATGGACAGCTGTGTGTGTGTGTGTGTGACACTGGGATGAGCTGTGTGTGTGTCACTGGGATGGGCAGCTGTGTGTGACACTGGGATTGGCAGCTGTGTGTATCACTGAGATGAGCAGCTGTGTGTGTCACTGGGGATGGGAGCTGTGTGATCGTGTGTGTGAATTGGGAATGGGGCAGCTTTGTGTGTGTGACACTGGGATGGGCTGTGTGTGTGTGTGACACTGGGATGGGCTGTGTGTGTGTGACACTGGGATGGGCTGTGTGTGTGTGTGACACTGGGATGGGCTGTGTGTGTGTGTGTGTGTGTGTGTGTGTGTGTGTGTGTGTGTGTGACACTGGGATGGGCAGCTGTGTGTGTGTGTGTGGGTTTGTGTGTGGGTGTGTGTGTGTGTGTGTGTGACACGGGGATGGGCTGTGTGTGTTTGTGTCACTGGGATGGGCAGCTGTGTGTGACACTGGGGTGGGCAGCTGTGTGTATCACTGGGATGGGCAGCTGTGTGTGTCACTGGGATGGGCAGCTGTTGTTGTGGTCCACTGGATGGGCTGTGTGTGTGTGTGTGTGTGTGTGTGACTCTGGGATCGGCTGTGCGTGTGTGTGTGTATGACACTGGGATGGGCTGTGTGTGTGTGTGACACTGGGATGGGCTGTGTGTGTGTGACACTGGGATGGGCTGTGTGTGTGTGTGTGTGCGTGACCCTGGGATGGGCTGTGTGTGTGTGTGCACTGGGATGGGCTGTGTGTGTGACACTGGGATGGGAAGCTGTGTGTGTGTGTGTGACACTGGGATGGGCTGTGTGTGTGTGTGTGTGACACTGGGATGGGCTGTGTGTGTGTGTGACACTGGGATGGGCTGTGTGTGTGTGACACTGGGATGGGCTGTGTGTGTGTGTGTGTGTGTGTGACACTGGGATGGGCTGTGTGTGTGTGTGTGTGTAACACTGGGATGGGCTGTGTGTGTGTGACACTGGATTGAGCTGTGTGTGTGTGTGTGTAACACTGGGATGGGCTGTGTGTGTGTGACACTGGGATGGGCTGTGTGTGTGTGACACTGGGATGGGCAGCTGTGTGTGTGTGACACTGGGATGGGCAGCTGTGTGTGGGACACTGGGATGGGCAGCTGTGTGTATCACTGGGATGGGCAGCTGTGTGTGTCACTGGGATGGGCAGCGGTGTGTATCACTGGGATGGGCAGCTGTGTGTATCACTGGGATGGGCAGCTGTGTGTATCACTGGGATGGGCAGCTGTGTGTGTCACTGGGATGGGCAACTGTGTGTGTGTGTGTGTGACACTGGGATGGGCTGTGTGTGGTGTGTGTCACTGGGATGGGCAGCTGTGTGTGACACTGGGATGGGCTTTGTGTGTTTTGTGACACTGGGATGGGCTGTGTGTGTTTGTGTGACACTAGGATGGGCTGTGTGTGTGTGACACTGGGATGGGCTGTGTGTGTGTGACACTGGGATGGGCTGTGTGTGTGTGTGACACTGGGATGGGCTGTGTGTGTGTGTGACACTGGGATGGGCAGCTGTGTGTGACACTGGGATGGGCAGCTGTGTGTGTCACTGGGATGGGCAGCTGTGTGTGTCACTGGGATGGGCTGTGTGTGTGTGTGTGTGTGTGTGTGTGTGTGTGACACTGGGATGGGCTGTGTGTGTGTGTGACACTGGGATGGGCTGTGTGTGTGTGTGACACTGGGATGGGCTGTGTGTGTGTGTGTGTGACACTGGGATGGGCTGTGTGTGTGTGTGTGTGTGACACTGGGATGGGCTGTGTGTGTGTGTGACACTGGGATGGGCAGCTGTGTGTGTGACACTGGGATGGGCTGTGTGTGTGTGTGTGTGTGTGTGTGTGTCACTGGGATGGGCTGTGTGTGTGTGACACTGGGATGGGCTGTGTGTGTGTGTGACACTGGGATGGGCTGTGTGTGTGTGTGTGTGACACTGGGATGGGCTGTGTGTGTGTGACACTGGGATGGGCTGTGTGTGTGTGTGTGTGACACTGGGATGGGCAGCTGTGTGTGTGTGTGACACTGGGATGGGCAGCTGTGTGTGTGTGACACTGGGATGGGCAGCTGTGTGTGTGTGACACTGGGATGGGCTGTGTGTGTGTGTGACACTGGGATGGGCAGCTGTGTGTGTGTGTGTGTGTGTGTGTGTGACTGTGGGTGGGTCTGTGTGTGTGTGTCACTGGGATGGGCTGTGTGTGTGTGTGTGTGTGTGTGTGTGTGTCACTGGGATGGGCTGTGTGTGTGTGACACTGGGATGGGCTGTGTGTGTGTGGCACTGGGATGGGCTGTGTGTGTGTGTGTGTGATACTGGGATGGGCTGTGTGTGTGTGTGTGTGTGACACTGGGATGGGCTGTGTGTGTGTGTGACACTGGGATGGGCTGTGTGTGTGTGACACTGGGATGGGCTGTGTGTGTGTGTGTGTGTGTGACACTGGGATGGGCAGCTGTGTGTGTGTGTGACACTGGGATGGGCAGCTGTGTGTGTGACACTGGGATGGGCAGCTGTGTGTGTGTGACACTGGGATGGGCAGCTGTGTGTGTGTGTGTGTGTGTGTGTGACACTGGGATGGGCAGCTGTGTGTGACACTGGGATGGGCAGCTGTGTGTATCACTGGGATGGGCAGCTGTGTGTGTCACTGGGATGGGCAACTGTGTGTGTGTGTGTGTGTGTGTGACACTGGGATGGGCAGCTGTGTGTGACACTGGGATGGGCTTTGTGTGTTTTGTGACACTGGGATGGGCTGTGTGTGTTTGTGTGACACTGGGATGGGCTGTGTGTGTGTGACACTGGGATGGGCTGTGTGTGTGTGTGACACTGGGATGGGCAGCTGTGTGTGTGACACTGGGATGGGCTGTGTGTGTGTGTCACTGGGATGGGCAGCTGTGTGTGACACTGGGATGGGCAGCTGTGTGTATCACTGGGATGGGCAGCTGTGTGTGTCACTGGGATGGGCTGTGTGTGTGTGTGTGTGTGACACTGGGATGGGCTGTGTGTGTGTGACACTGGGATGGGCTGTGTGTGTGTGACACTGGGATGGGCTGTGTGTGTGTGTGTGTGACACTGGGATGGGCTGTGTGTGTGTGTGTGTGTGTGTGACACTGGGATGGGCTGTGTGTGTGTGACACTGGGATGGGCAGCTGTGTGTGTGACACTGGGATGGGCTGTGTGTGTGTGTGACACTGGGATGGGCTGTGTGTGTGTGTGACACTGGGATGGGCTGTGTGTGTGTGACACTGGGATGGGCTGTGTGTGTGTGTGTGTGTGTGACACTGGGATGGGCTGTGTGTGTGTGACACTGGGATGGGCAGCTGTGTGTGTGTGACACTGGGATGGGCAGCTGTGTGTGTGTGGGTGATTACTTGGGATGGGCAGCTGGTGTGTGTGACACTGGTATGGGCAGCTGTGTGTGTGTGGACACTGAGGCAGGGGCGTGTGTGTGTGTGACACTGGGTTGGGCAGCTGTGTGAGTGTGTGGTTGTGTGTGTGTGTGACACTGGGATGGATCTGGTGTGTTGTGACATGGATGGGCTGATGTGTGTGTGTGTGTGTGTTGTGTGATTTGTGTGTGTGTGAATGGATGGGTGTGTGTGTGTGACACTGGGATGGGCTGTGTGTGTGTGACACTGGAATGGGCTGTGTGTGTGTGTGTGATACTGGGATGGGCTGTGTGTGTGTGACACTGGGATGGGCTGTGTGTGTGACACTGGGATGGGCTGTGTGTGTGTGTGTGACACTGGGATGGGCAGCTGTGTGTGTGACACTGGGATGGGCAGCTGTGTGTGTGTGTGACACTGGGAAGGTGGGCATGCTGTGTGAGTCGTGTTGTGTGTGTGTGTGTGTGTGTTCACTGAGATGGGCAGTGTGGTGTGAACTGGGGATGGGTAGCTGTGTGTATCACTGGGATGGGCATCTGTGTGTGTCACTGGGATGGGCAGCTGTGTTTGTCACTGGGATGGGCAGCTGTGTGTGTGTTTGTGTGTGTGACACTGGGATGGGCTGTGTGTGTGTGACACTGGGATGGGCTGTGTGTGTGTGTGTGTGTGTGACACTGGGATGGGCTGTGTGTGTGTGTGACACTGGGATGGGCTGCGTTTGTGTGACACTGGGATGGGCTGTGTGTGTGTGTGTGTGTGTGTGACACTGGGATGGGCAGCTGTGTGTGTGTGACACTGGGATGGGCAGCTGTGTGTGTGTGTGACACTGGGATGGGCAGCTGTGTGTGTGTGTGTGTGTGTGTGTGACACTGGGATGGGCTGTGTGTGTGTGACACTGGGATGGGCAGCTGTGTGTGTGTGTGTGTGACACTGGGATGGGCAGCTGTGTGTGACACTGGGATGGGTAGCTGTGTGTATCACTGGGATGGGCATCTGTGTGTGTCACTGGGATGGGCAGCTGTGTTTGTCACTGGGATGGGCAGCTGTGTGTGTGAGTGTGACACTGAGATGGGCTGTGTGTGTGTGTGACACTGGGATGGGCAGCTGTGTGTGTGTGTCACTGGGATGGGCTTTGTTTTGTTCGTGGGTGTGACATGGATGGCTGAGTGTGTCTGTGTGACACTGGGATGGGCAGCTGTGTGTGTGTGACACTGGGATGGGCAGCTGTGTGTGTCACTGGGATGGGCTGTGTGTGTGTGTGACACTGGGATGGGCAGTGTGTGTGTGTGTGTGTGTGTGTGTGTGTGTGTGTGTGTGACACTGGGATGGGCAGCTGTGTGTGTGTGTGACACTGGGATGGGCAGCTGTGTGTGTGTGTGACACTGGGATGGGCAGCTGTGTGTTTGTGTGTGGTGTGACATTGGAATGGGCTGTGTGTGTGACTGTGTGTTGGGCAGCTGTGTGTGACACTGGGATGGGCTGCTGTGTGTTTCACTGGGATGGGCAGCTGTGTTTGTGTCACTGGGATGGGCAGCTGTGTTTGTCACTGGGATGGGCAGCTGTGTGTGTGTGTGACACTGGGATGGGCTGTGTGTGTGTGTGTGACACTGGGATGGGCAGCTGTGTGTGTCACTGGGATGGGCTGTGTGTGTGTGTGACACTGGGATGGGCTGTGTGTGTGTGTGTGACACTGGGATGGGCAGTGTGTGTGTGTGTGTGTGTGACACTGGGATGGGCAGCTGTGTGTGTGACACTGGGATGGGCTGTGTGTGTGTGACACTGGGATGGGCAGCTGTGTGTGTCACTGGGATGGGCAGCTGTGTGTGTCACTGGGATGAACAGCTGTGTGTGTCACTGGGATGGGCAGCTGTGTGTGTGTGTGACACTGGGATGGGCTGTGTGTGTGATTGACACTGGGATGGGCAGCTGTGTGTGTATGTGTGTAACACTGGGATGGACTGTGTGTGTGTGTGTGTGTGTGTGTGTGTGACACTGGGATGGGCTGTGTGTGTGACACTGGGATGGGCAACTGTGTGTGTGTCACTGGGATGGGCTGTGTGTGTGTTTGTGTGTTTGACACTTTGATGGGCTGTGTGTGTGTGTGTGTGTGTGTGTGTGTGTGTGACACTGAGATGGGCTGTGTGTGTGTGTGTTTGAGTGACACTGGGATGGGCTGTGTGTGTCTGTGACACTGGGATGGGCTGTGTGTGTGTGTGTGTGTGACACTGGGATATATTTGTTTTGGTGGGGGGGGACGGGGGGTCTGTTATTGCGGGTGGGTTGGGGTTTGGTGGGGGGGTGGGGGTTGTGTTTGGGGGGGTCGTGGGGTGGGAGAAGGGTTGGGTGTGGTTTTTGGATTGTCGTGTGGGAGTGTGGGGGGGTGGCTTTTTTGAGGTGGGGTCCAAAATAATTTATATTATTAATTTCAATTTTATTAATTGTTCTCTTTTTAATGTATTAAATAGTTATGGACAGCTGTGTGTGTGTGTGTGTGTGTGTGTGTGTGTGTGACACTGGGATGGGCTGTGTGTGTGTGTGTGACACTGGGATGGGCTGTGTGTGTGTGTGTGTGTGTGTGTGACACTGGGATGGGTTGTGTGTGTGTGTCACTGGGATGGGCAGCTGTGTGTGTGTGACACTGGGATGGGCAGCTGTGTGTGTGTGACACTGGGATGGGCAGCTGTGTGTGTTGTGTGTGACACTGGGATGGGCTGTGTGTGTGTGAGGCTGGGGGGGCTGTGTGTGTGACACTGGGGGGGGCTGTGTGTGTGAGGCTGGGGGGGCTGTGTGTGAGGATTTGGGTGGACTGTTGTGGGGGTGGGGCGGATGGGGTTGACAGAGGGTGGGGTTGATGTGGGGCATGGCGATGGGGTGGCATGAGGGTGGGAGTTGATGTTGCGCGGGGGGCGATGGGGTTGCAGAGGGTGGGGTTGACGGGGGGGCGGGGCGAGGGGGTTGGGCCCAGGGGGGTTTGGGGTTGAGGGTGGGGGTGGGGCGAGGGGGGTTGTTTGGGGTGGGGGGGGGGGGCCCCAGTTTCCCTTCCCCGGTATGGGGGCCTGAAATTTTCGGGATGGGGCCCTCCCCAGGGTGGGGTTTTGGGGCCCTGTAAAAAGCAGGCTTTGGGGGGATTCCGGGTTTGGTTTTAAAGGGGGTTTTTACGGTTTGGCGAAAGGGGGTTTAATGGCCGGTTTTGGGGGTTTTTTATACCCGGACGGCTTTAAAGGGTTACGGTGGTTTAAAGGGGGTATTCAGGCAGGCTTAGGGGCAATTTAAAATAAGAAAATTCCCTTTTAAACTTACCTCGGTCCCCACGCTCCCCCGTTTGGGGGTTTTGCGTTTTGGGCCAATTAACTCGGCTTAGGGCGGGCGGAAACGGTGTTGTTGGGACCCCCCCGCCCCCAAGGGTGTTTCCAGGAGACCCGGCCCCTTCCCGGGGGAAGTAGCGAAAAGCAGCTTTTCAGCGCTCCGTTTTCTGCTTTTTTCCCCGGGGCCAGCGCGGGCCCTTCGGGGGAAAGGGTGGGGGCCCGGAGGGGCTCGGGTTCAGGGGCGGGGCAAAGCCCCGGGCCGGGAAGCTCACCGCCCCCCCGGGCCAAGTGAACTTTTTTTAAGTTCTTTTGCCGGGGCCGGGCCCAAGGGATCCGGCATTCCCCGGGGTGCGGGACTTTTTTGGTAGCAGTTTTGCTGGGGCGGGGGCCCCCCCCTAATTTCCGAAACGGGGTCCCTGGAAAATGCTCCCCCTGCAAAACCCGAGGGTGGGTTACTCCTGTTTAAACGCCGGAAGGGGAAGCCCCTAAAGGGGCCCCCTCCAACTGTCTCCCCATTACCGGGCCCCAAACCTTTGGGACCACCAAATCATGACCCCTTGAAAAATAAATTTTATTTATTCCTGCTGTGCCCCAAATAAAATTTTATTTTTGGGACCCCGACAAAGAAAATTTAAATGCATTTTCCAGGGGCGGGTTTGAGAGTTTAAAAAGGGTGTCCTTTTATTAAAGTTGGAAAAAAGAGAACGCCCCGGGGCCCTCCTTTTTTATTGCTAAGGGAATTGGAGGTTTTCCCAAACATTTTTAAAAGGGTTTTATCACTTTTTTTAAATTTCACGATTTTTGGCCTCCTTTTTTTGGCCAATTTTTTTTTTTCTGTCTCACGATTGGTTCTTTTTTTTGTATTGGGTTTATTTTTCGATTGGCCCCAAAATTTGTCTTTTTTATAGCAACATCACTCGCGTTTATTACTTTGTTTTCCCCGGGGTTGCCTAAAATGTGCCAATAATTTTTTCTGGACCCTTTTATTATTTACCAGCTTTTTGGTGCCCCACTCGCCCCTTTCTTGGGTGGGGGAAACGGCCAAAACCGGGGTTTTTTGCACAATTTGGGAATGGCTTTTTTTTTTTTTTTTTTTTTCCCTTTTCCTTTTATTTATTTTAGTTGTTTTTTGGCCCCAAAATGCCCTGGAGGCGTTTTTTTTTTTTTTTTTTTTTTTTTTTTTTGTTTGTTTTTTTTTTCCCCCCTTTTTAAAAATTTCCCCATTTTTTTCTTTTTTTAAAAACGATCTCTCTTCCCATTGGTTAAAAAACCTTTTAAAATTTTTTAAACCCAAACCCAAGCAAACCCGGAAGGTAGCTTTTCTTTATTGGGGGCGGGTTTGGGAATCTCCCGCTACTTTTTTCCCCAAACCAATGAGGTTCATTCTTAATCATGGTCCTCATTTTTAAATTGTTTTTTTAGGTTCTCCTTACAAACTTTTCCCTTTTTCTTAAAAAAAATTTGGTAATTGGTTTGTTTTTTTAACCAAATCATGTGCTGTGTTTTTTTTTTTTAAATTGGGAATTTTCTCTTTTATTGAATGTGATTTTTTTGCATTGAGGAAGGTGCTTGCAGAAAGGAAAACGCGTTATGCCAACTGAAATTTTTAAATTGGAATAAAATTAACTTTTTATCCTTTGTTGCCCACCCCACGGGAAATTTATTTTAGTAGCGAGGGCCCCCCGGCCCTGTATTTTTTTTTTTTAAAATTCAACAAAGCTTTTTTAAAAAAAACATATTTAAACAAGCTTTTTTGGATAAATGCCCAGAAATCATATGAAAAAAATTGTTTTTAACAATAGTTTCGGGAAATTTTAAAAAACCAAAATTTAAGGGAGCTTCACCTGGGGGTTGGTAGACGTCGGGTTTGTTTAGGCGAAGGAAAGTTTAACCCAAAGAAAGACATACTCATTTCCAGAACTAATCTAAAAAAATTAGAAAAATATTGGATTTAAAAATTTCCATACTGAGCTTATTTAAAGTGTCATAAATTTATGAAAAATTTTAAACATTTGGGACATAACAAAAACCCGGTCGAAAAAAAAAACCGCGGGGATGGGTTTCACCCAATTTGCGCAAAAGGGGGACGGGGGAGCATCCAAACCCCAATTGCCCATGAGGGGAAAAAATTTGCCCCCCAAAAAGGTTCCCAAATAAAGACCCTCCCAAGACATCAATAGCATCTCATGCCGAGCCCGGTTACCCCGGTGAGGCGAGAATGAAAAACCCACTTGAAAATGGGGGATAATACTTTTCCATTGTCAGTCCCTGTCTGCCCCTAGTTCCTCCATACCCCTTAAAGGGAAAAAATATTTTTTTGGGAACCATCCCGTGCCCGAGGAATTTCCTTTAAAATCTCCACAGTCGGGGGTATAAGGGCCCTTGGCAGCGTTAGAAAAAACACTATTGGGCTGCCCTTTAAACCGATTTTAGGAAGGGGGAAAATAAGAAACAGATAACCCAGAACACAGGGGCGTTCTGCAGCCCGTTTTCCCCGCTTTCTCTGGGTTTACCTCTATCCCCTTAAACCCGGGAAAGGCTGGCTCCGGAAGCCCCAAACCATAGTGTGTCATGGTCCCTTTTCGGAAAGATCCCCCAATCCCCAGAAAACACTGGGGGGGACCGGGGGGGGAAAGCGAAAGGGGCGGGGGGGTCACAGGGTACCAAGGGCGAATTCCCCTTTTGAATTGGCCTCTTTTTCCCCTACGGGGAGTAAGCGTCTGTATGATGGGGAAGGGCCCTTTCCCCCCAAGTCCTCTTCAGAAAGGGGGCCCCTGTAACCCCTACCCCAAACCCCTTCCCGATATGTGGGGCCCCCTTGTGGTCAAGGAGGGGGATGGGGAAGCCCTTTATATCTGTGAGTTTAGGTGAGAAGGTCCCCCGGGGCCAAAACGCATTTTCGTTCAAACGGTTCTTTTTTGTCCCTGTGTAGTTTGGTTTTCATTTTTGGGTTTTTGTTTTGTAGGGGGGAGATCTGCATAAACTGCCCCTTTTTAAAGTGGCAAAGGGCACAACGAGGGACATTCCCCCCACCTGGAGAAAAGATGAAGAAGAAGTGACGTACCCGAACATTTTTTGCTTTTTGGGTCTAGTCTAGCTGCGCTTTAGCAAGTTTTCTCTAAGTTAAAGTCCCGGGTTGTGGGGTATCGGGGCCCAGGGGTCCTTCGGGAAGAAAATTTTGGTCCTTTTGGGGCCCCATGGGGCGCGCCAGGCGAGCAGGGGACTGGGGCCTTTTCAAAGGGGAAGGGACGTTTTTTTTTTCAAATTTTACGCAAAACAGGGGGGCTTGAAAACAAGGGGGGTGAGATAAGGGTGCCCCTAGACTGTTTTTCAACCCAAAACCCAAAAGGGTTTTGATCTCTACTAGGGTTTCCAAATTTTAAAAAAATGTCCGCTACCGCGGGGGACCTTGGGTACCCCTTTAAAGTCCGGCAGGGCTAAAAACCCCCCTCTTTTTTTTGGCCCTTTTTAATGTCGATCTCGCAATCCTAGGCTTCTTCCCCGCCCAAAATGAAATCTCGGATGGGGTTTGGGCCAGGGTTTGGAAAAGAAGGCCCTAGGCAAAAAAAAAGGTATGGTTTTGGAACAATTTAAAAGCAGTCGGGGGAAACCCCTTCATCTTAACGATCTAACTCGCCCTAGCCAGGAAAATTTCCTTTTTTATGCCCGACCCAGTCAGCCACAAAATTTAGGGCCATCAGAGGGTTAAAATTTTAAGACTCCCGTCAGTTGGAGACCCAGGGGAATTTTAACCCCCCTAGTTATTTAAAAAAAGTGGGCCGAAAAAATTTTGGGAAAAGTTCCCCCAAAAAGAGGGTCACCGAAAGCGTCCCCTCAAACCCCGGGGTTTTTGAGACCCTTTTCTTTTTTTTTAGTTTTTATTTTAAAAGTTGGGAAAAAAAGTTCCAAAGAGTTCTCAGGGGGCCATCAGGACGGGGGAAGATTTAATAAAGGTTTCCCTTTGACATATAGTAAAAGGTCGTGGGGGTATGCCCCCAACCTTGTGGGGGGGGCCTGCTGAAAAGGCCACGCCAGGGAATTGTTGGTTGAAATTCTGATGTTTTCCCAGGAGGGGCTCCATGACCAACACTTTTAGGGGTTGGGGGCGAAAAGGGCCCACCCCTTTTGGTGCCTTTTGTACCCTGGGCCCCCGGGGCGGAAAAAGGACCCAATTAATTCTTTTTTGGGCAGGGGGTTTCCCAGGTAGGGGACATTTTTTGTTGTATCTTAAAGGGCCCAATCCTATGTTTTACCAGGGGACGCCTGCATAAAGGGAAACCAAATAAACCCCCTATCAAACCCCTTTTGGGAACCCAAGTGTTAGCACATTACGGGGCCACCCCTTTTTGCCTTGATGGAAAATTGGGAAAAGTCTTATGGGTGTTTTTTCCCGGGGTTTCCCCGGGTTTGGGAAATTTTTTCCAAAACCTGGTTTGGTTTTTTTGCCCCCCTATTTTATTTGGGGTTTTAAAGGGCCGGTTGGGTTTGCAATTTCGCAAAGGGATTTTTTATTTCTGTTTTCGGAAGAGATTGGTGGGTAGCTAGAAAAACTGGGGGTCCTTCCCCCCTTTCGGGGGTTACAGTGTTTATATGTTAAAGCGTTTGGGGGAGGGAAGGGAGGGGGGTCGGGCGAAACCAAATTTAAAGGACCCTAAACAGGGGTTTTTTTTTCAGTATTTAAAGTGCACAAAAATTTTGTAAAATTTGGCTTTGGTAAAGTCGGGGCGGGTTTTTCCCCCGGGTTGGGAAAGACCCTTTATTTTTTTTTCCAATTCGTCGTGGGGGGAAAGGGGCCTTCCGGCCCCCGGAAATTTTTTTCCCCGTCAACCCCTGGGAGAGCTTTTTCGGGGGAGATTTTCAGCCAGACTAATAGAGCTTGGGAAGGGGGATTTTTGGGGAGGTTTTTTAGTCCTTTGTAATACACCCGGGAAAACTTTCCTAGGTTTTCCAGGTAAGGTGAAAAAACCTTGCCCGGTTTTTTTTAATTGACGGAACTTTTAGAGTGGGGGGCCCCTCTTACCCCGCAGCGCCCTCCCGGGTCCTACTGGGTTTATTGTTTCCATTCATAGAAGGATCTAGCAAAAAATTCTGCTGAAATCTCTTTTTTTTTATGGTCCAGCCGTCGGGGATGTTTACTGGACCCGAAAGGGAGGTTTCCCTATAGTGGAACTGCACCCCGGGGTGCTTAAAGGGAGGTTTCCGGGGGGGTTTCAAACCTAGCAAGAAATTTCCGTTTAAACTTTGCTCCCGCCCCTTTCTTTTTAAAAGGGCAACAAGCTTAAAATTTGTATGCCTCGTTGAAAAGCCCCTTCAACGGGTTCCCCCTTAATTTGCGGGGAAAATCGGGTTTTTGGGACGTGGGTCTTCCCCCAAACTGCCCCCCAGATTTTTTTTCCAGTCCGCTAGGCCAGGGGGTCATTGGGGGGGGGCTCGTTTAAAATTCCATGAGAACGCCTTGCGAGTTGTGTTTGGAAAACCGGGATCCCCGAGTTTTACCGGGGCCCCGGTGTATCGGACAATTTTAAAATTGGGTCAAAAGAAGTTTTCCCTTTACCCTTTGGGGGGTAAGGAGTGATGCATAAGGGAAAATGTCAATTTTCGGCTGTAACCCCTGGTGAAAGGGGGGGAAAAAAAAGGGATAAATCTTTGGGGGTTGTGATGTGTAAAACCCACGCCCTCACCAAATTTAAAGTCTGTAGGGCTTTTTTATTTTTTTTTGTTTTTTTGAGCGGGAAAAGGGGATTTGGGGCCCGTTGGGCGTTAAAGGGGGGGGGTGAAGGGGACATTTTAAAATCGCCACATGAAAATGGGGCCTTGGCAAAGGCCCTTCAGTCGTCCGAGCTTTGAAAGGAAGCTCAGTTGGGCCATTGTTGGGGGAGTAAATTTTTAGTATAGTGAATTTTTTGGCCCATGTATGTTGCCCTCTCACAAAAAAAAATCGGGCGGGCCCCGTCCTCCTTGCCTCCAAAATTTGGTGGGGCAGGGGGTTTATGAAAAACACCGCTCCCCCTTTGTCTTACCTTCAGGAGCCCTACTATGGCCCAAAGGGAGGGGGGAGTATCGGGTCCTCCAAATTTTGGGGAAGCTTGTTTTGCAAAAATGGGTTTCCCGCAAAACACAGTATTTGCGCGCCCATCTTTTTTGATCTGGTTTCAAAATTTTTGGGGCCTCTTCTGAGGCTATTAAGCCCCCTTTAAATTGAAGGAGGGAAAAATTTTTGTTTGTCTGGTGGGAAAAAAATTTAAAAAAGGGGTCTTGAAGGGGGTGAGTAGCATCCCCCATTCCCTCAGCACAGAATGACCGTCAGCAAAAAATTTTTAAATCAACGAAAAAAGGGGGTAGAAGTTAGAGGGGGAAATTAAAAGTGTCTCCCATGCAAAAAAACCCAACGTTTTGGGCATCGGCCCCTGCAAACCCGGGCAGCAACAGGGTTTGGTTTTCCAAACCCATGTGGGGACTCAAAGGGTTCCAAATTTCCGGGGAGCAGAGGGGGGGGCCAATAGGCCAAACCGTGGGGCCCCGGGGAAACTCCCCCATACAATCAAAAGTCATCGGCAGGGCTTTTCCCTTGGGGGATACTATAGTCAAAAATCGGTTTAAGTTGTAGTTTAAAGGGGGGGAAACTCAAGTTTTTAAAACCCGCATATTCCTAGGGGGGGAGGGGGGAGGAGGGGGGGGGGGGGGGGGAGAGGGAGGGATGAAGGGGGAAAAAGGGGGGGTGGGAGAGAGTGGATAGAAAAAAAAAAAAAAAAAAAAAAAAAAAAGGGGAGGGGTGGGGGGGAAGGGGAAAAATTTGGGGGGAAAAAGGTGGTGGCAAAAGGGGAAAAAATTTGCTGTTTTACGGGTACCCCAGTCATCATGAAAATGGGGCATCATATTTTTTCAAAAGTCTGGTTCCTTATTTTAGCTTTCACCGGGTATTTGGGACCCAAACAGAGGGGGTGATTGGGGGGAGTTCCCGTGGGATCCGTACTAGTTCGAACCAGGTTTCTCGGGAGTCTACTTTTTGGAGAGGGCCCTTGGGGGGATCTTTTCCCCCCCCTCCCTTTCCCGAAAGGGAAATTTTTGGGTCGGTGTTGGGGGGGCCATTCCAGGGGGGCCTAGTCGTTTCATGGGAGCGGAATCCTCGCCGCCCCGCCTGGCGTGACGATGTCTTTTGGACGAAAAGGGGGGGGAAACATTCTGGGGGGGTTTTGGTTTTGGGGGTCAAGTGTCCTTGGGAAGGTCGGGGGGAAAGGGATGCTTTGGGGAGTGGCAGACAAGTTTTAAACACCACGGCGTCCTGGGGGGCGAAAGGAAACCCCCCCTATATTTTGTATGTTGCGGTTTTGTAGAACAGAAAGCAAAGGTTTAAGCGAAACTGAGTCTCTGGGTTTGGTTTTTGAGAGGTCAAAAGGAGGTTTTTTTTGCGCCTTGTTTTTTCAAATTAGGGGCGGGGTCTCGCTTTTTTTCATGATCGCCTCTTTGGGTCGAAAAAAATAATGTATACGGGCAGTTTACATCACGAGGTTTTTGAAGTTTTGGTGGGCGGGCCCCCAAAGCCCTGTGCGGCCCCTATTCCCCCCAAAATTTTAATGTGCTTTCCCCCCTGGCGCCCCCGTACGGAGGGGAAAGAGTTTGTAGAGTCCGTTGCAGGTTTTTGGGGTTTCACCGATTTTTGGTAGCCCCAAATCCTTTTTTTTTTCTGGAAATGTTTTTCCCCCTGTTTTGTTTTCTAAAACATTCCCCCCATGGTCTTTGCAAGTTTGATGAAGGGATCTTGAGTGTCAAGTGGGCTCTTAAATCTGTATGGAGTCTTGTACTGAGCTTTTTTAAAATGTTTGCAGCTCCTGTCTTGGTTTGAAGCTGAGTGATATCTGCTTTGACTGGGGTTTGAGGTCTTTGGTTTCCAGGCAAGTTTTCAGCTTCCTGGGGCCTTTGGCCCGGAGTTTACTTTTTTAAAGGTAGGAGGGGGCGGCAGCGTCGTAGCTTGGGTGCCCTTGAAGGGTTTTGAAAAGCCTTGCTACCGAGATAGGTGGAGGGAGAAAGGGCCGGACACCCGGCAGCCCGGTTGGTTTCGCGGTTTTCGCTTTAGCTTCTGCTGCCAGCGAGGGGGGTCATTTGGTGTGTTCCCTGAAGGCGGCCTTGCAGGTGCAGAGGGGGGCTCGTGAGGGTTTTAAAGGGCCGATTTGGGGGCCTTTTTGAGTGCCGCCCAAGGGGGGTCGGGGGCCCCCGGTCCTCAAGGGGGGGCGGGCACCCGGGGGGGTTATGGAGGATGAGGGGGAGTATTGGGCCCCCTGTCTATAAAAAAACCTTTCTGCCGTTTTGGGCCCTTCCCGGGGGGTGGGGCGGGTTTCCGACTTTTTGGCTGTGTGCGGGCCCCCTTTATGGGGGGGTAGGGCCCCAGGGCCCCGCCCCTTGTCTGTTTTCAGTTTAGGGGGGTGGTAGCCCGGGATCACTGCGCCCCGCTGTGGGGTGGGAAACACCCCGGGGTTTTCCCAGATGGCGGGGCCTGTATTTTTTATTTTTGCTTTTTTTACTTTTATTAAAGTTGATTTCAAAGGGCCCTGACGCAGTTTTGCCCGGGGTTTTTGCCCCGATGGTTTGCCTTTGGGTGCCAGGGAAATGAGGTAGGTGACCCGCTGGGCCAAATAAGTGGCTGCAGTGGTCATGTGCCCCTAGAACACGTCATTGCTGGGGGCATAGAAACAAAGACTGTAGGGGCAACATGGGAGCACCAGCACTGGAGAAGCAGAGGATTTAGCATGTGAGTAATATTTATTTTTATTTTTTAAAATATTTTGAAAGCCTTTTTAACCCTTTACGACTTTTGGGCGCCCCTTTGTAAAGGGGTCGGTATCAGGGAATTTTGCGACCCTCAAGTAAAGTTACAAGTCATGGCAGGGGGACAAGCGGAAATTTTTGTGGACCCCGCGCATCACCCCCCTGGGGTGGCTCGTCCGTGGGTGTTTAAAACCCTTCGCATCAAATCTTTCATTATTTTGTTCGAAGTTACGGGGAGGAGTGGCTATTCCTGTCGGATTGTGCATATGCGGCCTCCCGGCTACTTTTCTCCTAAATGACAGAGGGGTGCTTTACAAACGACCCCGGGCTTTTTAGTGATGTCCCCATGCCCGCAATGCTTGGGGGGCATGGTGTTGACAGCCGCCATGGGACCGAATAGCAATAAGCTGTGTAAAATGACCTCCCATTTTAGAAAGATTTAAATACCTGAAACAAATCCCCTAGGGGGAAAAGTGAAAAAAAAAAAAGGAAAAAAAAAAAAACACAACACAAAAAAATAAATAAAAACACGTAACCCGCCCTTTTTTCCCCCCTTTTCAAAAAGCAATCTGCCCCAAAAAGATCAGAAATAAGATACCCATTTTTTGGTATCGCCACATGCATAATGACCCACTATATAAATCTGTCACATTATTTAAACCCGACGGGAACGGTTTTTAAAAAAAGAAAAAAAAACAGTCACGAAATTCAATTTTGTTAATCCGAGCACATAAAAAAGGAATAAAAGTGATAAAAACTCTATAAACACCAAAATGGGCCAATTAAAAAGTCAGTTTTATGTGCAAAAAAAAAAAAAAAAACCCCTTTCCAGCTCGTAAACAGAAAAATAAGTTTGGCTTCAGAAGTGCTTCCACATAAAAAACAGAATAAACTGGGTATTGTCGAATCGCCCTCAAACCCAGGGGGGGAAAAAAACTAATTTTTTCGCGGATACGGGAAAAAGGGAGCGCTTTTAAAAAAATAAAAAAAAAACTACTGTTTTTTCCCAGTATTTTCTTTCCCCTGTTTTCCCAAAAACAGATTTAAACCCCAATTTCAAAAACCCTTGGGCCCCTAAAAAAATTTAAACACAAATAAAAAAAAAATTTTAATCATCCCCCCAAAAAAAACAAGTTTGCTATCCCAGTCCTTTTAACGAAAAAAAAAAAGTTATAAACTCCAAAAACTAGGGCGATGAAAAAAAAGTTTTTTCCCCTTTTTGAATAAAAGTGTTTTTATCGTGTTAAAGAAGAAAAACATAAAAAAATAAAAAAATTGTGTATAAACTGAATTTGTATTGACTCTGATTTAAAAGCTCATGTATTTAAACTGCACGGGGGCCCAAACTGTAAAAAATAAAAAATAAAAAAACTCCCGGGATTGCTGTATTAAAAACACCCAACTCACCCCCGCAAAAAAAAAAAAGCCCATAATCAGTCTGTATACAAAAAAAAAAAAAAATTTTATTGCGGGACAACTTGATGACATTAAGACGCAATTTTTTATAAACACATTTCTATTGGGGGAAAAAAAGAAAGTAAAACAAAAAAATGTTTTAACATTTTATCACTGTAATTGTATCGAACCCCCCCAGGTAACGTTATCCGTCTTTATCCCGCACGGTGAACGCTGGCAGTATAAGCCTGAAAAACAATGGCGGGGGGTGCGTCCCCTCCTAATTTTTATACTAAAAGCAAAAATAACTTTGGAACCCCTGTCCTCCCAAAAAAGCGAAATACACCCTAATGAGATCCATGAGGGGTGTTAAAATTTTTAAAAAAAGGGTGACCCTGAAAAAATTTTCACCCCGGGTTTTGGGTAATTTGGGGGGTTTGCAAATGCAACAAGGCACCCCCAAATTACCCTTCCAAAAGCCAAATTTTGCGCTCCCTTTCCCCTTTTAAAAGCCCCGCCATGGCCCAAACAAAAGTTTCACCCATGTTTGGGTTTTTGCCAAACTTGGGGAAAAAATTTCCCAAAAAAAACAATTTTTGGGTTTTTTTTTCCCAAGGGGTTGTAAAAATTTAAAAAATTTTACTACAATTGCAGATTTTTTGGAAAAAAATATTTTTTTTCATTTTCAGACCTTTAAAGCTAAAAAAAATTGTCTTTTTAGGGGGTTTTATTCAGTTTTTGCACCTTAAAGGGGGTCCCAAACTTGGAATGGTGCCTAAAAAAAATTGTAGTGGAAAAATTGACCCTAGAAGTCCAGTAGGTGTCCCCTTAAATTGGTCTTGTAAAAGGGGCCATTTTAAAAAGCAATAGAGTCCCCTTTTGGGGGGAAACCCCAAAAAAAGGCCCCGAATTTTGAGGAATTTATGTTGGAAAATTTTTTTTTTTCCTGGTAAAAATTACCGGTTTTTAAACGAATAAAAAAATAAAAAATTTAAAAAAACGCACACAAAAAAAGTTTTTAAATTTTTAAATTTCACCTCCAAAAATTTCTTTAATTTTTTGTGAAAACTAAAGGGGGGTAAAAAATTTTTTTTTTTAAAAACTTTAAGGGGTCCTTTTGGGTTTTTTATATGGGGGCATTTTGGGGGGAAACTTTTTAAAACAGGGCCTTCAAAAAAAACCCCCAAAAATTTAGAAAAAAGGCTGGTCCCTAAAAATTTGATTTTGCAAATTTTTTTTGAAAATGTGAAAAATTTAAAAAATAAATTTTCCCAAGTCTTTATAATCGTAAAAAAAAAAAAAAATAATTTGGGGCCAACCCCACAGTTTAAACTATGGTTGATGCTAGTTGTAACCCATTGTGAGTGGGAAAAAATTACACACAGGGCATTTTTTTAAAATTTTTAAAAAGTAAAATTTTTTTCCCAAATTTTTTCACTTTTTTTTATTTTTTTTCACATATAAAAAAGGATTGTATGGAACAAAATTTCTTACAAAACTTAAAGACAATGTGTAATCAGAAAAAAGTTCTGAATAGTAGATTCTAAAAACGGGGTTGGGGTCAGGAAGGCCAAACGGGCTCGGCGGTAAGGGTTGATCTTGGAAAACCCTTTTTTTAAAAAACCTGTTCTGTGTCTACATTAACTTTAGTTGTAATGTATTATATTAACATGTACCCTTTCCCCACCCAAATCACGCCCATGGTAGAAAATTAGAGGGGCGAATTGATTCAAACGAAGGGGAAATTTTCGTTTGAATTCCCAGGAAAATTCGATTCTGACGAAGCAAAGTTTGTTTGGGGTGATTTGGGGGAAACGAAGGTATTTTTAATTGATAAAATGGCCCAAGCACATGATTTAAAGGGGCAAAGAACTTGGGGGGAAGAAAGGAAATCCCAATGACATGTCAAAATTAAAGCCAAAACAGGAACGGCGGGATTCTGTGAGTCACCCCACTAATAAACCGGGCGACGCTGGCAGTTTCCCTCCTCTCTCTGTGCCTGTTTTAGCTGCGCAGCTCCGTATGAGATTCACACAAAGGAAATTACTTTTTAAGGATTTTTGGGGGGGTGTCACCACTTTTTTTCGGATGCTTTTTTTATTTTTAATTTTTATTTTTTTTTGGGTTTTGGAATTGAAATCCCGTGTGCTCCAATTCAGTGATATTATTTTAATGTATTGGTCAGTTTGGGCACAATTTAATATCCAAGGGTTATCTAAAACCCGTTTTTGCTGTTGTTCAGTAAAAAAAAAAGCGTTTTTACAACCCCATCCAGTAATTTTTTGGGTTTTATTTTTTTTGTGAATTTATATCCAATGGTTACTTAAGCGTGTTTTTGTGCTATTGTAGTCATAAAAGAAACTGTTTTTCAACGACCAAAGAATAAATTTTTCCTGTAGTATAATTTATATCCGAAGGTAATTAAGGCGTGTTTTCTGCTGTTGTATCAAAAAAAGAAACCGTTTTTTTCAACGCCAAAGTAAAAATTTTTCCTGTAGCATAATTTATATCCGAAGGTTTAATTAAGCGTGTTTCAGCTGTTGTATCAGTAAAAATAAATGTCGTATTAACACGCCACATACCAGGTAATTTTGCTGCTCATTTCTTTTGCGCAATATAATAGCCGAAAGGTTAATTAATCGTGTTTGTGTTCTTGTAGTCAGTAAAAGAAACTGTGTTTTTCAACGCCAAAGAAGACAATTTTCCTGTAGCATCATTTATATCCGAAGGTTAATTAAGCGTGTTTCTGCTGTTGTAGCCAGTAAAATACACTTTGTTTTAACACGCCACATACCAGTTAATTTTTGGCTGCTCATTTTTTTTGCGCAATTTATATCCAAAGGTCAATTAATCGTGTTTGTGCTATTGTAGTCAGTAAAAGAAACGGTGTTTTTCAATGCTAAAGAAATTTTTTTTCCTGTAGCATAATTCATATCTGAATGTTAATTAAGCGTGTTTCTGCAGTGTTAGTCAGTAAAATGCACGTCGTTTTAACAAGCCACATACCAGTTAATTTTTGGCTGCTCATTTCTATTGCGCAGTTTATATCCAAGGGTTAATTAAGAGCGTGTTTCCTGCTGTTGTAGTCAGTAAAATACACGTCGTTTTTTAACACGCCACATACCAAGTTAATTTTTGGCTCTCATGTTCTTTTGCGCAATTTATATCCAAGGGTTAATTAATCGTGTTTCTGCTGTGTAGTCAGTAAAAGATACACAGTTGTTTTAACACACTCTACATACAGTTAATTATTAGCTCTCATTTTCTTTTGCGGCAATATATATCCAAGGGTTACTTAAGCTTGTTTTGCTATTGTATTCCATTAATAAGAAACTGTTTTTTCAACGCCAAAGAAGAAATTTTTTCCGTATCCGATTTATATTCGAAGGTTAATTACGCATGTTCTGCTGTTGTAGTCAATAAAAGAACTGTTTTTTCAACCCAAAGAAGAATTTATTTCCAATAATAGCAAAATTTATATCTAAGGTTAATTAAGCGTGTTTTTCCTGCTGTTGTCTCATAATAATGACACGTTTGTATTAACACCCACAAACCAGTTATTTTTTTGGCTGCTCATTTTCTTTTTGCGCAATTTAATTAGCCAAATGGTGAATTAATTCGTGTTTGTGGTTTCTGTAGTCAGTAAAAAAACTGAGTTTTTCAAACGCCAAAGAAAGACAATTTTCGTAGCATCATTTATATCCTACAGGTTCATTACGCGTTTCTGCTGTTGTAGCCAGTAAAAATACACTTTGTTTTACACTGCCACATTCCAGTTAATTTTTGCTGCTCATTTCTTTTCGCATTTATATCCAAAGGTCAATATAATCGTGATTGTGCTATTGTAGTCCAGTAAAAAGAAACGGTGTTTTTCAACGCTAAAAGAAATTTATTCTCCTGTAGCATAATTCCATATCTGAATGTTTTAATTTAAGCGTGTTTCTTCTGCATTGTTAGTCAGATAAACACGTCGGTTTTAAACAAGCCACATACCAGTTTAATTTTGGCTGCTCATTTTCTATTGCGCAATTTATATATCAAAGGTTAATTAAGCAGTTTTCTGCTTTTTGTAGTCATAAAATACACGTCTTTTAACACGCCACGTACCCAAGTTAATATTTGGCTGCTCATTTTTTATGCGCAAATTTATATCCACGGGTTAATTAATTGTGTTTGTGTTATTGTAGTCAGTAAAAGAAACGGTGTTTTTCAATGCCAAAGAAGAAAATTTTACTGTAGCATAATTTATATCTGAAGGTTAATTAAGCGTTTCTGCTTTTGTAGTCAGTAAAATATACGGTGATTTAACACGCCACATACGAGTACATTTTTGCTGCTCATTATTTTTGCGCAATTTATAGCCAAGGGTTACCCAACCGTTAAAGGGATCAAATTTGGTAGGAGCAAAAACATGGTGTGTATTTACAAATACAGAATAGTCTTGTGAGAGAAGGGCAGGGGGGGCATAAACAGTCTGTATTTTAATGAACAAACAGTAGTCAGACAGAGAGTGGCAGGCTCTATCACAGAGTGGCAGTGGCACAACATTCCAGGAGCAGACACAGGTCGCAACACAGTCAGGGACCGTTTTGCAGCTTCGGGTCACATCGGTGATGCCACAACTGCCGCTGTCATCTAGCGCCGTGTGTTGAACCAGCAACCAAAGGGTCATGATTGGAAACTAGTCATCCACTTCCTCCCAGATGACATCTGACAACCCCAGCCAAGAGTCGTTGGAACGTCAAACACAACCCTTAGGTTTGTTGCAAGCCCGGGAGCGGTCAGCGGCCCTCACCTGTCCCTCATCCCGCCTCTGTCCCCATTCCAGTTCCCTCAGCCAATAGACTACTATGGGGTCCTGGTCTCAGCGCCACAATACTGCGAGGATGACAATTGAGGAGGACAGTCAGCAGCTACTTGCAGCGAAGAATGGCCAATATCCCCTGCTTCTTGCAGTAGCGGCAAAGTTATAGATTGTGTAAGTGCATGGGAGGTCCATGTAGTGAGGGGTCATCCTCTGCATACCAAGACCGTTGAAGAGAGAGCAGTGGAAGGAACAAACAATAATGATGATGATGTAGCCTACCGCACTGGGAGCTCAGTGTGAAGTATAGGCTTCAACATTGTCAGAGAAGAGGGCGTCAGCTTGTGCCTCAGGGAGCGTCCGCAGCATCAAAGTGGAAAGTGTGGCCATGATTCAGCAGTGTAGCAGCATTGAGAGTCGGAGCCAAGCGGTCCCCACAGGGTAGAAAACCAACTTCGCAGTCCAAAAATGTAGCGCACAGGCTCAGTCGAGGCAGCGGCGGTATTAGCACCCTTTTCATGCGGAGCGTTGGCGGTAAAATCAACTACTCGGCCGTGTGGCAGTTCTTTGCTAGGACACCAGAGGAGCCGAATATGGGTATATGTAGAATCTGTGGGCAGAAAGTGAAGCGTGGCCAGGGAGTTAACGTTGGCACCACATGCAGCGTCACCATCCGGTGGCCTGGGAGAAACGTGGCTCAGATGTGGTGGTACACCCTGCCACCGTAGCAGCGCCTAGTGGCATGTCATTGCAGCTAGTCAAGGCTCCACCACCTCTACAGAAGAGAGCTGTTTCTCTTTGCCATCATCTACCGGTTCAGATGCTCCTGCTGCTCGCTACTCATGGCGCCAGCAGTCGTTCAACAAGGCGATTGCAAAGAGACAACAGTATGCGCCCAACCATCCTAAGCTACAGAAGCTGACCGTGCCATCCTGTCCAACTTGATGATACTGCAGTCCCTCCCTTTCCAAATGGTGGACCTCTGCACTGTTCAGAGAATTAATGGCCTGTGACGAGCCGAGGTGGAGCGTTCCAAGCCGTAATTTCTTTTCCAAAAAGGCAGTACCAGCCCTTCACAAAAATGTAGAACAGAAAGTGGGCCAGTCCTTAAGCTTATCGGTTTGTTCCAAGGTACACGGCAGCGCAGACATGTGGAGCTGTAACTACGGTCAGGGCCAGTACATGTCCTTTACGGACCACTGGGTGAATGTGCTTCCTGCCCAGCCACACCAACAACTTGGACAGGAGATGCCGCTTTCTCCTCCATGTTGTCAAACTGCTGCTCCTGCGCCAATGTCCGCTGCCTCCTCCTCCTCCACCACCACCATCTCAGCCTCCACAAGTGCTACTCCATCATACCACATGTGTAGGGCACAGCGGTGTCACGCAGTTCTACACCTGGCTTGACTCGGCGAACGAAGTCACACAGGGGAGGAACTTCTCCGCGTCATGCAGCAAGAAATCGATGTGTGGCTTTCTCCGCGCCAACTGCAAATCGGAACCATAGTGACGGACAATGGGAGGAACATTGTGTCCGCGCTGCACCGAGGAGGAATGGTCCATGCGCCCTGCATGGTGCATGTGTTCAATCTGGTTGTGAAAAGGTTCCTGAAGTCTTCTACCGATCTTCAGAACGGCCTCCCCCAACACACGATGATATGCGATGTTTCAATCCGTTGTATGAACAGAGAAAGGCCATTAACGATTTTTTGATGATCCAGACGGACAGGAGTACTCCCCTGTGTAATATTGATGTCAGCCGGTGGCAGCTCATGCGTGACACCTGCCGTTTGCTGAGGCCATTTGAGGAGGCGATATTATTTTTCACTCGCCAGGACTACGGGATGAATAACGTCATTCCACTGCTTCATGTCCTGGAACAGATGCTGAAAAAATCTTTCTGGGCAGGGGACTGGAGACGTGGCGACTACATCTCGCGGCCACATGAGTGGAGGACATTGGAGCACAAGCATTGTCTGGTGAAATGAGTGGTTTTTCTACCTAGGTGACAGGAGCGGAGGAGCAGGAGCAGCTGGAGGAGGTAGATGGAGATGAAGAAGACGAGGCAGATGACCCTCAAGCACCGTGGCAGTATACAGTGGAGATGTAGGCAGGGAGCCCCTCAGAGTCACTTGTTCAGATGGCCCACAGCATGCTGATTTGCCTGGCTAGTGACAGCCAAATAGTCACCATCCGGCAGAGAGATGACTTCTTGCTCTCCACCCTATTGGACCCTCGCTACCGGTCCAAAATGGGAGTCTTTTTCTCAGCTGCTGAGAGGGAGGACAAACTCAAATACTATAGAGAACTCCTCCGTAGTCAGTTGGCCGCTGCCTATGTGCGGCATTGTCCATTCTCTGACAGGTCTGACCGGGGGGTACCTCAGCACTGATATACCACTGCCGCGGCTGCTGTGCGAAGGTGGGGGGGGGAGGTAGGAGCAGTGCCAGCTCCATCAGCAGCAACCTAAGTCTGGAGTCGCTGATGAGCAGCTTCCTTCACCCACCTAGTGAGGAGGGCACTCGCCAGCAGCAGCAGCACGACCTTGAGCAGTCCTGAACCTACAGGTGGGTGGCCTATTTTGACAGCACTCTGCCACCCAGTTAGAAAAATCCCGGGGAACTACTGGGAAGCCAAACTGGATGAGTGGCCGCAACTTGCTGAGTTTGCAGTGGAGAAGCTGTCCTGCCCGGCCAGTAGTATGGCATCAGAGCGGGTGTTCAGTGTGGCAGGGGCCCAAAGAAAATGTGGAACGACTGACTTTCTCAAGATGAATCAGGCGTGGATCGGCCAGGATTTCCACACACCAATGCCTTAGGCGTCAGATTACATCAGCCATGACGCCTCACCAAACTTTGAGAAATGAGTCTGGGTTCAAACTACCTGCCTCAGCCACTATTCTGATGCTGCCACCCGCCTGATGCCATACATCTGCTGCCAGTCTCTCCATCTGCCTACCACCATTTTTAACAGGGACTGGTATTGCCACCCACCTCCACATTCTGTCATTGTGCCACTCTGACCTCATGCTGCTGCTGCTGTTGCTGGTGCCGTGACCTCCACACTGTTTCATTGTGCCACTCTCTGACCTCATGATGCTGCTGCTGTTGTTGCTGCTGCGGTCACCTCCACACCCTGTCATTGCACCACTCTCTGACCTCATGCTGCTGCTTTGGCTGCTGCCGTGACCTCCACACAGTGTCATTGTGCCACTCTGTTGCCTACTCCTGTTTTTTCCACCTCCAGAATGTCATTGCACCACTGTCTGACCTCATGCTGCTGCTGTGGCTGCTGCCGTGACCTCCACACTCTGTCATTGTGCCACTCTGTTGCCTACTCCTGTTTTTGCCACCTCCAGAATGTCATTGTGCCACTCTCTGACCTCATGCTGCTGCTGACACTGCTGCCGTGACTTCCACACTGTGTCATTGTGCCAGTCTCAGACCTCATGTTGTTTCTCCTGCCATCACCTCCACTCTCTGTCATTGTGCCACTCTGTGGCCTACTCCTGTTTTTGCTACCTCCAGAATTTGTCATTGTGCCACTGTCTGACCTCAGGCTGCGGCTGTTGGTCCTGCTGTGGTCTCCAAAATTGTTGTCATTGTGGGCCACCCCGTTTTGACCTCCAAAAGCTGTGCTGCTGTTGCTCCTTTCTGTGACCCCCCGTCACCCCTCTGCTCATTGGTGCCCCACTTTTGTGCCTTACATCTCTGTTTTTGCCACCTCCAAAATGTCATTGTGCTACTGTCTGACCTGATGCTGCTGCTGTGGCTGCTGCCGTCACCTCCACCCTCTGTCATTGTGCCACTCTGTGGCCTACTGATGTTGGTGCCACCTCAACACTCTGTTATTGTGTCACTCTCTGACCTCATGCTGCTGCTGTTGATGACAGAACACAGAAGACATGCAAATATCCCATTTACTGGACATCTCTGTTTTGGATCATCTCCTGTTTGTTTTTGGCCTTAGCAAAACTGATGGATTATTAATAGAGATGGCCGAATTGATTCTAACGAAGTGGAATTCATTTAGAATTTCAGAAAAACTTCGGTTCTGAACGAAGTCGAAGTTTGGGGGACTTCAGGTGAACGAAGTGTGCTTTTGATTGATAAAATGGCTGCGAGCACATGGCGTTACATGGGGCAAAGCACTCTGGGAGGAAGAAAGGCATAGCCTGAATGACATGTGCAGAGATGAAGCCAATCAGAGACCGGCGGGATTCTGTGACATCAGCGCTCTATATAAGTCCGGGCGCGAAGCTGGGAGCTCACACTCCTCTCACTGTACTGACTAGGGAAGGTGCTGCCGCGGCTGCTTGTAATAGCTCTTACTGAAGAACTGATTTTTATACAGCGATTTTTGGGGGGTGTCTCAGCTTGTCTCAGAGACTGCTTCTCTTAACGTTCTATTTCTGATATTGTGGGGTATTGGATCTGAAGTCCAGTGTGTGTGCAGTGCAGGTGCATATACATTTTAATGCTATCTGCTCACAGCACATTGAATATCCAAGGGTGATCTAAGCCTGTTGCTGTTGTATTCATTTAAAGAAACAGCGTTTTTACAATACAAATACCATTTCATTTTTGGCTGCTCAATTCTTTTGCGCAATTTACATCCAGGGGTTAATTAAGCGTTGTTCTGCTGTTGAGGTTGGTGACTAAAAGAAACCGTCTTTTTCACCGCCAAAAAATACATTTTTCCTGTAGCATAATTCAAGGGCGAAGGTTAATTACAATTTTTTCTCTTGTTGTGTAGCATAAAAAACATGCCATTGTAACACGCTACAAAGCTCGTAGTTTGTGGTTGCTCAATTGTTTGACGCAATCTCCATCCAGGGGTTAATTAAGCGTTGTTTTTCTGCTGTTGTTTCAAAAATAAACTGTCTTCCACCGCCAAAAAATACATTTTTCCTGTAGCATTATTCACAAGCGAAGGTTAATTACAATTTTTTCTCTTGTTGTGTAGCGTAAAAAACACGCCATTGTAACACGCTACAAAGCTCGTAGTTTGTGGTTGCTAAATTGTTTGCTGCAATTCACATCAAGGGGTTAATTAAGCGTTGTTTTTCTGCTGTGGAGACTAAAATAAACCGTCTTTCACCGCCAAAAAATAAATTTTTCCTGAAGCATAATTCACAAGCGAAGGTTAATTACTAGTGTTGAGCGATTGCGTTGGACATCGACATCGGTCGATGGTCGATAGTCGACCATCATCGACAAGATAGTCGATAGTGAGCAGTCGATTATGAACGATGACCATTAAAGTCTATGGGAGAGCAACAACACCTTCATTCTTACACCCAAACAGGGCTGGAGAAGCTGGAATTAACATCCACAACAGTCAAATGGATACGTGCTACATCTTAGGCAACACACTTAGGTTATAAAAAGCCACAGAATAAAAAACACACAACATTCAACTATCCCTGTCTTGTACCACAGCATGACCCTTAAACCGCATCACCCACAAATTAAAAGTGCCAGAAGGCAGTATGATTTGAACCATCATCTTACTTTAACTGTACTTTTAATCTCCCTGTCCTGCAACGCAGCATGACCCCCAAACCTGCATGACCCCCAATTTAAAAGTGCCGGAAAAAGGAAGTCTTTAAAACCACCATTTTGTTAACGGACATTGACTATAAGCCCCGGGGCCACAGCATGACCCCCCCCCCCAAAATTACCCCAATTAAAAATGCCGGGAAAAAAGAGTCTTTAAACCCACCATTTTATTTTCACTGGACATTGACATACTTTCCTGGCCACAGCATGACCCCCAAACCTGCAGCCCCCCACTTTTTAAAAATCCCGGGAAAAAGGGAGTTTTTAAACCACCTTTTTATTTCACGGGACTTGATATATCGTCCTTACCGCAGAAAAACCATTAAACCGTCTAAACCCACAGATTAAAAAATGCCAGGAAAAGGGTTTTTTAAACCACCTTTTTTAGTTTCACGGGAAAATGGACTATATCTGCCCGACCGCAGAATGACCATTAAACCTGCCCCTGACCCCCGATTAAAAAGTCCCGGGAATAAGGAGCTTTCAACCACCATTTTATTTTCACTGGACATATACGGCCCCCTCCTGGTAGCGCTTGCCCCTCCGTATAGGCGGACCAATTGAGCCCCTTGGAAATACGGGGGTTAACGCCTGTTCCACCCAGGGGCCCTTTTTCTTCCCTTATTTCTTAATAAATACTCTGGAATTTTCCTGTCCCCCCTTTGTAAAATTTGGGTTTTTTTACCAGCTATTTTGTACTCAAGTTTTTTAGTAGTTTAATTCTAGAAAAAACATTTTAAAAAAGGATGGAATCCCCCCATGCCTTTTTTCTCTTTTTTTTATTGTATTAAATGGGTTTTCCCAATACAGGGATTGATAGCTATGTTAAAGATTTGCAAAACAATAATTTTCAATATGTTCCTTTTTCAGTGTCCTACCAAAATTCCGTTTCTGACAGCAAATCACCCTTGACCACTTTGACAAATTTTGAAGAACAAATGCTGTTTTGAAAACAAAATTTTTTTTTTTAATAGGGCCGTATAGCTGCTTTTCAAGGGGAAAAAGCCCCCAAAAAATTTAAAGCATGACCCTTTTGGCCACTTTGGGAAAAGGAAAAACAAATGTCTGTTAGGGAAAAAACATTTTTTATAATAGGACCTTTAAAAGCTGCATTTCAAAGCAAAATCCCCCCAAAAAATTCAAACATGACCCTTGAGCCCTTTGGACAATTGTGAAGAACAAATGCTGTTAAAACAAATTTTTTTTTTAATAGGAGTGTAGTATTCTGCTTCAAAGCAGCAACCCAAAAAATTTTAAAAAAGCCTTTCAGCCACTGTTAAAAATTTTGAGGGAGAAATGCCACTTAGAAGCCACATTCTGCCAAAAGGCCCATGATTATTGCTGACTCACAGTACATGACCCAAAAAATTATAAATATGACTTCCAGCCCTTTTAAAAAAATTTTGAGGGAAAAAGCCATTTAAAAAGCCACATTTCTGTTCCAAAGGACATCTTTATGCTGTGTCTCACCAACTCCCCAAAACCTTACAATGAAAAAACTTCTATAGATAAAGTGATAAAGGAATACGGTTTGTCATAAACCTGCGTTTTACGTTCCTCACAGCAAACCAGCAAAATGAACTTTTGGGGGAAAAGAGAAAAAAAATTTCAGTAAGAAATATCTTTTAAAAAAAAATTTTTTCAAGAAAAAAAACATTTTTTTTTGTTTTAAAGAAAGTGAAGTAGACTGCAATAACGGTGACCCGGGCTTGGGGCCACAACATCACCAGAGTCCTGCTGATCATTTTTGAGATAGTCAAACGATCCACATTATCTGTGGGACTAAGCCAGATGCGTCTTTGGGTCTGTAAAAGACTCCTCATCTGTGCTGCACGGTCCCGCTCAGATAATGACCGCTGGCTGCCCTGCAGGACACCACTCTATGCGACTGACAAGCCGCTCGGCCATTCTCCACGTTCTGGTACCAGAATCTATGTGGTTCCCGGAATACATACAAAAACGCATTCGTGTTTAGTACGCATAGTCGCGCACCATGATCTTAAGCTGGTATCTGTGTTTGGATGTGTATGCCCTGCATATGCATGCGTTGGTTGCAGGTGGTTAAACAAAGATTGTCCCAGAGTCACCCATTAGGGGCTTCTGCCACCTTGCCTGCTGCTGCCCGCTATAAACGCGACGCCTACTTGGCACTCTTACTGCTGTCCACGTCGCTGATGTTGCCGTGCGCTTTTGGGAACGTGAAGCAGACGCACACAGATGTCTCCAGTTGATTCAACTCATCAAGTGTCTCCATTTCCCTGCATTCTTAACTCTCATTTGGGTGGGCTTGAGCGGAAAGATGCGCTGATTTTTGTTTGTGACCGGGATCAGCCGCAGGAGGTGGCCACCCAGTATCTTTGTTCATTTGCGATGGTCTTACGCGAGGATCATGTTGAGGAAAGGCGAGAATCCAAGCACTCATGTGGAGAGATGAGCCTTGATTTCCCAAGCCTCTGGGTCGATCGCGGTGCACAAGCAACGAGATCTTCCTTCTTCACTTCCTCCTCCGCCTCAAATCGCACCTAACCTCTTTCTAACGCGACAGGGGACGTTTTAGGAACATCCTGAATACCTCCTCCTCCTCCTCGCTCGAGTAACCTCCGTGCACAGGCACACAGCCTGACTTGTGCTGAGATGTGATGCAACCCTGAGCACGAAAGCTGATGCCGCCCCCCAGGGCTTGCACTATCTCTGACCCACGAACCACTGCCTAATGAAGACCGATGAAATGTGAAAGACGTCTGGGCTCTGTGGATTTGACCAGAGAAAGGCTCCCGTGTCCGCATCTGTGTCCGACTCCGTCCTCCGTCGCTGGGCGGGAACTGTTGTTTCAGATTGGTTCCAATGATCGTTCCAGAACTAAGATCACCACAATGCTCATGCGGACAAGGGCACTGTCCGCACTGACCATTTTGGTAGGCTTCTCAAATCTGGCAAGGTATGGTGCAGTAGTCCTTCTTCACCTGCCTCCACTCTCGTGTCGTCACACCCCGAGTCCGCACCGCTGCTTGTCAGGCATGTGTCCCACTCGTACTGGCTTAATGGCATTCGCGCTGCTGCCACAGCGCTGGAGCATGTGGAGAGGTGGAATTCCAGCGCGTTGCCACGTCAACAATGAGAAGTTTGACGGGAGGGCCGAGCTTGACGCTGACAACGACGCAGCCATCGGGGACGAAGCAGGGTGTGCTAACTGCGACGTGCGAACGTTAGACCTCGAGCCTTCCTCAGCAGGCATCTCAGAGCCCTGGTAGCTCTTAGAAATTTCTGGATGACAAAGAAGGTTCATGACATGTGCCAGGCAAGGGATGTTGCTCCAGCCTACCAACTTAAGGGCGGCCAGCAATTTCGCCCGTTATCGCAACACCACCTTGCCTGGCACAAGTTCTGGCTCCCATCCAGCGGACCGTTCTCGTTGCGGAGAGCCGTCCACAGCTCTGACCATTGTGTTTGGACGGACTCAAAGACAGAATTAATTTCAACAACGGCCAGTGTTTCTTCATATTTTCTGGGCACGAGATGCCACCAGAGTACCTTGGGGAAAGAACCGCAGCACCATCCCTGCGTTTTAGAAGAGCGTGCGCCGTAGCCTGATAGCCACGTCCCTCCCCCAGAGACATCCACCCCAGCACACCCAGTGAGCTGTCACAGAGAGTATACGGACTTGCCGTGGCTTTCACTAGACCATGTGTCGGTGTCAGATGAACTTTTCCTGCCACAGATCATACAACGAGCTTGATATATGTAGATGACAACAACGTGGCTGGCCAGGGCAGGACGGCTTTTTCTGGGCAAATGAAGCTGCTCGGGCATCTGGTATTGGGGCAGGTCAAGGGCCCATGACGAAGCGGAACCTCATCTGTGTCCACCAGACGGGAAGCAACATTTCCAAGGCCAAAAAGCCTTGCAAATGCCGACATTCAGCATTTTTGGCATTGGGATGGTTTGGTTAAATGTTTCTTCGCTCCCGAAACCTGGAAGACAGAAGGCTGGCTGCTAACAGGCCGCTGTAACGGCGAGCAGGTCGTCAACTGGCGGAAGGAGATAGGGGTAGGTGATGGGTCCTCTGGTGGGCTGGTGTGTAACTTCGGGGACGTGGAGGCATGAGCGGAGCTGATCCCTGATCATGACTCTGAGAGAACAATGGGGCAGCTGAGGAACGCATGGTGGTGGCGAGTGTAGGCGCGGCGGGAACAGAGGGTGTGACATTGGTTGGAGCCCGCGTCGGTCCTGGCCGATATTATTGCCAAGTGTTGCCTTCCATTTCAACTCAATGCATTCGCTGCATGTGACTAACATGTTGGTGAGGTTAACCCACCTAAGGTCTTTGCCTCTACTTATGCGGTTTACGTTGCATAGGCGAGCATATGACTTCGATGTTTGAATCATAGCTTTCTCAAAGAAAGTCCCAGGCTTGAGAGTCCTGAACCTGTTTTGACGTGCGATAAGCACAGGAGCGGGATTGCGCTGACCTTGGGCTGGCAATTATATCAGTGGACTATCTGCGACTCGCCCTCTCCCTTTTTGAGCGCGAACCAGTCCTGACACTACCCCTCCATCGTCTTCCTCCTCGTCCATTGATGAAGTGCCCGCAAGCAAAATTTACTGAAAAGACACACGTTGTGACTCCCAATGTCTCATCAATCGTCATCAACACAGGTGAGACTTGGTCGTTCCTGACATTCTGCCAACCATATCTGCCTGGCCTACAAGCAAGAGGGACTGCAATGGGCGTTGCCCGACCGCCCGGTGATTTTTTGCCGAATGACCGGTTTCCCTTCTCCTCCGCTGAATGGCATCAGTTAACTTGGCGTCAGAGCAGAGTAAATCATCCAACTTTGGGGCCTTTTGAACTTTTTAACATGCCTTCTGACCACAACCGCAATTTGTCATCAAAGGAGACTTCAAAAATGGAATTATCCACAGTGTGGGTACACAGTTGACATTTGGGCTGCTTCATATTGGACGGATGCGGTGATGCTGATGACGTACATTTGTGGGGCCGTGAACTGCGAGGACGAGGCAGGTAAGACCTGCTGATGCAGGTGGCCAATTAACCCTGAAACGGACAGATTGGCGACGCTGTTTCGTTACTGTGATTCGACAGGGCCCTGACCCAGCGATGACAGGCCTGACGGTCCTGCACCTGACGATCCGCTGGCATGCGGTTGCCGCCAGCACTGGAAGGACACCTTCTCCTCGTACCTCTAACCTCCATGTCCTACCCCCCTCTTTGCTCGCTAGACCACCTAATTCGCTCCATGTACATAATATAAAAATTTGAGAAAGTATGTTATGGAGTTTTGGTAAAGTCTCTTACTTAAAAGACTGCAAATCACAGTTAAAAATAAAAATAATTCTCAACATCCCTCAATTCAAAACAAAATTGCTGGGATTTAAATATAACTGCAAATGTAGATCTATCAACAAAGCTGCCTGCGCCAAAGTGAAAAAACACGTACAGAAATGTTATTCGGATAATACAAGGTAGTTTTGGCACTATCAATTCACCAGTGAGACTATCAAATTGCTGTATTCAATTCTAAGCTGCAAAGTAGATCCAATCAAACTGGGCCTCGCCAAGTGAAAAAACACGGTAGCGAAATTATCGGATTAACTAAAAGGGTATTTTTGGGCACCTATCATTTCACAGCTGTGGTGACTACAAATGCTGGATTCAAAATTAACTGCAAAGTAGATCAATCAACAAACTGGCCTGCGCCAAAGTGAAAAAAACACGAATCTAATTAATCGGATAATACAAGTATTATTGGCACCTATCATTCACCTGTGGTGACCTATTAAAAATGCTGTATTCAAATTTAATGCAAGCTGCCTCAATGAACAAAGCTGTAAGTTCGCCAAAGTAAAAAACACCGTATCAGTATGTATTCGTATAATATTACAAGATATTTTTGGCACTTTCAATTCACCTGTGGTTGACTATAACATTGCTGTATTCAGATTTTAAGTGCAAGCTGCCTCAATGAACAAAAGGCTGTAGAGCTCCCAAAGTCCAAAAACCACGTACTGTTATGTATTCGTGATAATACAAGATAATTGGGACTTACAAGCGGTAGATGCCTCCTTTAAAATTCTCTAACCTAACTAAATAAAATCTTCCAATCTCTAATCTAACTAAATTGGTGTAAGTATCAACAGCAATAGTAAAGAGGGTTTCTCTGTGAAGAAATATAATAATTTCTCTAACTGTTTGGACACAGCAGAGTGCAGCACGTCCCTTCTGCTCTGAGACGCTGAGAGACACTGAGCAGAACACAGGTAAAACGCAGTTTCTATGTAAAACTAAGGTCATGTGATTTTTTCCAGCCAATCCCGCAACCATGACACATCCAGTCATTACGGTCCGCACACACCTCTCACCTGCTCATTCTTTAAGCTGATTTTTGCTGGCCGCCAAAATGACAGGAAGCGCCGAAAATGGCGCGAGTCTAATAGAGAGGCATGCACGCGATTTACCTAAATTATCGCATGATCTAAAAAATCCGATCACCATAAAACTATGCGATTTCAACTTTGTTCGATAATAATCGCTTCAGCCACAATAAATAAAATTCTTTCTCTGTTTGTGTAGCGTAAAAACAACAGCCATGAAACACAGCTACAAAGTCTCGTATTTGTGGTGCTCAATGTTTGGAGCAATTTACTCCATTAATTAACGTTGTTTTTTTCCCTGGCTGTGTGACTAAAATAAACCGTCTTCACCGGCCCAAAAATAAATTTTTCCTGTAGCCTAATTCACAAGCGAAGGTCAATTTACAATTGTTTTTCTCCTGATGTTTATCGTAAAAAAACACGCTTAGTCTCGCTCAAAGAGAGGTTGTAGCACAGCAGAACACAGTGTGGGAAAGGTAAAAGCTGAGTATTTTGAGCGAGTGAACGAGTCTGCGATTGGTTTTGCCTAAAGTGTGTTTCATTTAAGTGTTGGAGACTTAAGTTGGAGAGACTTTAGATGTGGGGGAGTTAGGAGGGGACAGTATTGATCGCTTATTATTATAATTGTATTCTGTATATCTTTTTGTAACAATCCCCATGAATTCCATGTTTGGACAATGCGCTGTCCAGTGCACAACTCTGTGAATGTAAATGCATCCTTTGAGCAATCAGTTCGAGAGGGCATACCTGCGTGCAAGATGTGTGCACACTGCACAATTTAGAAACCCAGATACCTGGATCTAAATGAGCAAGTGGCGACACTGAGAACTCATTGCCAACTTGGAATCGAGTTGTCCGCTCACTGAGCACGCGTCACTCGCAGTTTAGATGCTGGGGAGGTGGTGAGCATGGGAGTGCAGGAACATGAGGCAGCTAGATGGGTAACAGTCAGAAAGAAAGGTATAGGGAAGAGTGTCAGTAAGGCTAGTCTATTTGGTACAACCTCACCCCAACAAATTTGCAAGATTGCAGATGATGGGGATTATCAGCTCAGAAATAGCGTTGCTGCAGCAAGACACAACCCCTGTCCTGCTCCAGTATATGGGGAATAGGATGCAGGTCAGCTAGAACAGGTTACTAGAAGTTGGGGACTCATAATTAGGTGGCGACAGACAGCAATAAGCCACAAAGACCCGTTCGTCGAAACAGTAGGTTGTTACCGATCCGCGACGATATCGCGATACGGGTTGACAGACAGCTGGGTGGGCTGGTGAGAATCCAGCTGTCATGGAAACCCATTGGAACCAATGACAAAGTTAGAGGTAGTGGAGTTCCTTAAAATAGGAATTCAGCACTTAGGCCAAAGACTCAAGCAAGGACCTCCAGATTAATATTTTCAGAAATAATACCTGTTTCCACGAGCCACACCAAGAGGCAGAGTGAGATGAGAGAGGTGAATATGTGGAACAAAAATTGGTGTTCGGAAGAGGAGGGATTGTGGGTTATTTAGGAGAACTGGCCTGACTTTCTTCTTGGCTACAGGCTCATGCTAGGATGGCTGCACCTCAAATGGGGAGAGGGTGCAGCTGTAATGGGGGACAAAATGGCCAGGAATTGGAGGAAATTCAAGACTAAGACTGGGGGGAGGGTAACTACAAAGATAGCATGCAAGATAGTGAAGATAGAGAGCTGGATTAGTAATAAATCAGAGGGTGGAGTGCTGGAGGGAGGAGGTGTAGCAATAGTTTTAAAAATACAGGGAGAAAGAATAAAAACTGAAAAATCTCGTAAGATTATGGCATGCTGACCAATGCAGGAGTCTGACCTCGTCAGACAAAAATAAATGAACTAGAATTACAAAAGCTTAAGAAAAATATGACATAGGGGGGATAATAGAGACAGGGCGGACGAGAGCTACGACGGGGCTTAATTACAGGTTACAGTCAATTTAGAAAGGGATCGAAAGAGCGAAGGGGGAGGTTCTGTCATATGTAAAACCGTCTGAAGCCAATGTCAATACTGGGTATACTGCGGAACCAAGGGCCCCGGGCTAGGACAAACACAGGGAGGCGGGTTTGGATAGCAGGTCCCGGGAAGGGAAAGGGGTTGCTGCTTGGTCAAAGTGAAAGGGGTTAAGCGGTGGACGACACGGGCAAAAGGTTAGCGCAGGTTAACTGCAATGAACAGAAAAAGGCGGGAGGGAAATTTCCCAGGCAGAGGACTGGAAACGAGCAAAGCACAATACTCAAGCAGGGAACAACGGGCTTAGGAGTTTAAAGGAACCAGGAACAGGGAAACAAAACAAGATGGCAACCATTGAGACCAATCCCCATTTTAACAAAGGGGAAAACTTAAGGAAAAACACAGTTAGTAATTCCCAAGGGCAAATGGGAGTTCCTGACTTTACTCCCCTAAAAAAAAGCGGCCTCTGGACATACCTGATTGGTTTCTCCGGAGTCTCTGATGAAATTTTTTTAAAACAGTCGAGGACATTAATGTTACTTACGGTTCCCACAAATTTTTCTTCGGGCCCAAACCCTTTCCCCACTTAATGGGGATTGCAGCGGGTTCCTGAAAATTCTAGGTCCAAGATTTCTCTACGACAAACGCTCTGCCCACTATCTCCACTGCATAGGAGGAGGGGAACACGCCCGGAAAGGATTGGACACAACAGTTTTAGAAGACACAGAAACACCGGATGAATCTTCATAATTTGGGGGATTTGAGCCAACGCTACTGGACTGATTTATCTTGCTGATTTAATCCCAACAAACTTCTGCCCCATTTTTGGTAAAGGGAAAACCTAAGTTTCAAATTTCTCTTAGAGAGCCATACCTTATTTCCCCCACCTAAAAGTTGTGCGGGTTTGCGACTTTATCTGCCATCTTCTTATCTTTTTTCTTGAGCCCCCTAGTTTTCCCTTTTATCTGAAAATTTTTTGCTTAAATGCCAAGACCTTTCTGTGGCAGCGGGAATATGTAAAATCAGGAATTTTGGGAAAAATTTTTTTGGAGGAATCCCAAATTTGCAAAAAAAGGGAGTCTGTTTGGGGGCTTTTTGGGAGTTATTGATAAAATTTCGGCCACGGGAAGCAGATCAACCCGTCACTTCAAATGGCAAATATAACATGGGCAGTACTGTTCCGGGGCCTATTCATACTTCAGCGTCCATTTGATTGGGGGTGAAAGGCGGGTTGACAATTAATATCGATGTCGATGCAAAAAAAACTCCCCCAAAATTTGGTTTTAAACTGCACCCCACGATCCGGTAACTTCTCAAACACCATGAAGGGCAAACACATTCTGAATTATGAATCCGTTGTTTTTGGCAAGGGTAGGGGGGTACGGAATGAAATGTGCATTTTGGTGAGCCGGTCAACTACCACAAAAAATTTATTTTTCCCCCCTTAGAGGTAAAAAATCTACAGAATCCAGGGATATGAACCCCAGGGGCGAGAGGGCCCGGGCAAAGGCTAACAAACCTGAGGGTGAAAACGTGATCTTCATCTAGCACTTGTCCAGGGTTTACATACTTTTTTACACCCCGTAGATAATTGGGCCACCAAAAAGAATCGGATAAAAATTCCGCGTTTTTCTGCACTCCTTTGTGCCCCAATTTTGGGGAATCGTGGCTCCCTCAAAACTCAGTTTTTACGTTTCGGGTATATAAAGCTCTCCCCGGGGTCCACACTTGTTTTTAACCCAACTGTACATCATCTGTGGATCGGAGAGTAAGGATTGGGTGTCATAGGCCTCTCTACCTTTTTGACAAGTCCTTATTATAAAAAATTTTCCCACAACTTTTAGACCCGGAAAAAGGGTCTTGGGTGGAATTGCAGGTTGGGGAACACGGAGAACATTCTTGATAGAGCATCTCCCTTTGCCTTTACGAGATCCGGGCCTTATGAGTTTTAAAAAAAGTTAAATTTGGTTGGGGAAAAAACCCCCAACGGCTTGACGAAAAAAGACACTTGCAATCTAAAATTTCCCAATTTTACGGTGATCATTTAAACTATTATTTTTGGAGGCTCCTTGAAGATATGTCTCCACCCCTTAAAAGCTGCAACAATCTACAGTTCTTTATCCCACATCAAAATTCCCTCAGCAGGGGAAAAACTGGGGGAGTAAAATGCACAAGGATCAATAAACTCTTGTCTCCCGTTCCTGAGACAGAGGGGCCCCTACAGCACATCGAAGCGTCCATTCCACAATGAAGGGATTTTTCGGGGTCAGGATGAATTAATAGGGGGGCTGTATGAACTTAATTTAAGAAAAAAAAGGGATTTTTGTGCTTGAGGAGACCAACAAAAGCAGTTTTCTTTTAGTCAACGTGAATAGGTGAAATGATTTCTGAGAAATTCTTGAAGAAGCGCTATAGAAATTGCAAAACCTATGAAACATTGAAAATTTTTTAGTTTCTGGGGGGGGCCCGCCCCACTATTTCTTTGATCTTTCTAAGTCCATTTGTAACCCTGAGGGGAAATTACATACCAAGGAATTGGATCTCTGTCTGATGGAAATTCACACTTCCATTTTGAAGTAAAATGGGTTTTCCCCTCAGACGTTCCAAACAATTTCACATGTCTCTTGGGTTTTTTCATCGAATTGGGAAAAATCGGGTATCGCCAATAATACTATGAACTGTCCCGAAGGTCTCGAAAATTTTTTACAAGAGTTGGGGGAAGTGGGGGGATTAAGAGGCCCAAAAGCATAACGCAAAAACCAAATGTCCCTAACTGACCTAAACAGTTTTTATTCATCTCCAGATCTATCGGGCCAGGTTGTAAGCCCTCGAATTAATTTGAAAAAATCTTTTCATTCGACTCTCCCCCCGAATTCAGGATCAGGTAGAGGGTAAAGTTTTTTATTGTATTTTATTTAAATTCTCTGTAATCGATGCAAGGGCTTTAAAAACCATCCTTCTTTTTGACAAAAAATATGGGAGCCCCCGCTGGGAAGAGGAAGACGGTTTAACCCCTTACAAGGTTTTTCCCCTATATAGTCCTTAGGGGTTTTTAACTCAGGCCCCGCCAAGGTAGATGTTTTCGAAGGGTATGGATGCACCCGGAAGCAAGTCAGGGGGAATCGTAAGGGGCGGTGTGGGGGGAAACTTGTCGGGATTTTTTTGCTCAAACCTGCATATTCCTTGTATTTAAGGTACCCCCTTATTTTATTTTCTTGAACTGTCTTTAGACTTGGTTCAAAGGGGGAGCTTTGGATGAACACCTCTGCGGGGAAACTTATCTCTTTGTTTTCCCCCGTTGATAACCGGGTTCTGTATTGCAACCAAGGTAAGCCTAAGATTTTACGGGAAAAAGCGGCGAAGATTCAAAAGAATGCAGGGCTCAGGGGCTGGGTGCCATAATGATTTCAAGTGTGTGGTCTCTTGATCCAACTGGCCCCGATCATGGGGGACCCTCTACAGTCTCCATTTCCACGGTAAGTCTCTTCTTTAGTTAACCCCATGCTCTTGACAAAGGAGAGATCCATGAAGTTGCCCCTTGCCCCAATCCCCATACTGGGGGGATACCCTGGGGGTTAGCCAGAATTTTATGGGGAAGGGAAACAATGGAGTCCTATTTTTTTCTTTATATGAGGGGCCCCGCTGAAATAGACTGACAACTACTCTTTTAGATAACTCATTCTCTAACAATTGATTCCCCCCCAGAGCGGGGTCCATGATGGCTGCCCCCAATCTCCGGGGCGGCTAGGGGAATTGATGAGAAGTGTCAACTTTCCACAGAAAAAACATAGACTTTCACGAGCCCTGTTGTCTTTTATCTACGCTTTCATGTTTCAATATGGAGCACTTCATGGCTTTGCTTTCCCCCCAATCTCTGCGAATTTTCCCAGGGGGTTCCCTTGGGGAAGGGGACAGGAAACGGGGGGGCCTGCTTGGGTCTAATTCAAATACCCATTTTTTTCCCGTCGTCGTTTTGATACGGGTACAATTCGAATGCAAAGGGTTTTAAAATCATCCAAACCTAAGGGGGCCCCCACGGGGAAGTTTTACTTTTTAAAGTGCTGCGTAGTCCTTTCTTTTAAAAAAAAACTCTTCGCTGCGTCATTCCAATCGTGTCGATTGCCCACCTCCTTGAATTCCATAGCATACTCACCCGGGCTTTCCCTGCCAAAGCTAGTATAGCTCTTCAGCTGTACACACGATTAGGGGCATCAAACATCTGACTCATGGGGTCGATAATCTTTTAGGGATTCACCGGGATCAGGTCCAAACAAGGGCTGGCCCAGGGAAGGCTTTTTGGTTTTTCAGCATAATGATGCATAGGACCTTAGACCTGCCGTAGGAACTGCGTTGGATTTGCACAAAATAAACCACTTTGGTTAAGGGAAACCCCCCGGAATTTTTCGCGGCTCCGCCGAATCGAAAAGGGGACAACTTAGGGCTATCACAGCACCGAATGGATGGTCCAAGGCTTGATTCTCATGGAGTACCGGGCGGTTTTAAGGTCTCACGGGCCCCCCGTAGTCTTGAATGGCTTGTCCCTACACTTGGATATTGTGGGCATTTTTGACCTTCCATGAGGTTTTGCCTTGATTTCAAACCCCGCAACCAGACGCATATTCCACCGAGTCCATTGCTTTAAGCGGCTTCCGGGCTCCCACCCCAGCGGCTCCACTTTTGGCTAAATATTTGTCACATACTGGTGTATACTGCGGAATCCAAAGGGCCGGGCTAGGTACAAACAAGGGAGGCAGGGGGGATAGCGAGGGCCCAGGAAATTAATGGGTTTTTTGCTTTGTCAGAAGTGCAGAGGTTAACGGGGGACACAGCGCAAAAGTTTTGCGCGGGTTAACTGCAATGAAAAAAGGAACAAGGCTGGGCGGCAATTCCCCGCAGAGACTGGAAAAACAGGGGCTAAACACAATACTCAAGCAGTGAACAACAGGCTTGAGGAGTTTTTATAGAACCAGGAACAGGGAAAAAGGAAAAAAAATGGGAACCATTAAACAACCCCATCTTAACAAGGGCAACTTAAGGGGGAAACACAGTTGAAGTTCCAAGGGGAAATAGGATTCCTGACACCAACACTGCGGGGAAATATAGGGACATAATAACAAGTGAATCTTAGGGTAAAAATACGGGGTAACAATAACAATTAAAAACTAATATTCTGCTATAGGCCCCCCCATATAACAAACCCAAAAAATGTACTCCTCAGCAAATAATGGCGGCTAATCAAAATAGGTTTTTTATTATGGGGGACTTTAAATATCCAGACACAATTGGGAATCTAAACCTGTAGCTCCACAAAAGGGGGAAAAAGTTTTTGTCAATAACTAAGATAATTACCTTTTTCCCAAAGGGCAAGAACCCAAAAAGAGGAAAGGCCCTTTTAGATTTAATATTGACTAAAGACCGACAGAATAACAAAGGTTTGGGGTTTAGGGGCACCTGGGGAAATGACCATAATAAAAAACTTTCCATTATCCTTAAATAAGTTTTTTTAAAGGAGCTACAAAACACTGAATTTTAGGGGGCCTAATTTTATTCTGCTTAGGGGGGCCCCTATACCCTTGGGGTATAAAATAATTAAAACAGGAAAAACCAAGTGGATAAAAGGGGAAGAAAAAGGGGCAATAAAAAAATAAAAAAAAAAGCGTTTCCCCTACTAAAAAAGGGGGGATGAAGAGGCACTAAAAAGCTATAGGGAAAAAAATAAAGTGTGTAAAAAAAAAGTTAAAGGAAGAAAAGCTGGAGAGGGGAAAATATGCCATAGAAAGTAAAACAACCCCAAAAAAATTTTTTTTTAACTTTTAAAAAAAGTAAAAAGATAAAACAAAAAATGTTGGCCCCTTTGAAAAATACGAGGGGAGACATAGAGGGCGATGAGAAAAAAAGAAAACCTTTAAAAAATTTTTTTCCACTGTATTTCCCGGGGAGGATGAGCTTCCTGTTAAACAAGGGATGGGTAAACTCCAACTTAAAAGTTTCTTGTCTTAAAACCCCCAAAGAAGAAGTGCAGCTCCATTTTAAAGAGATTAAAATAGACAAACCCCCGGGTCCGAGGGAAACACCCACTGTCCAAGGGGATTTAAATGAGTAAAGATGGCCCCTTTTTCTTAAAAATTTATGGACTGTTAATAAAGGTATGCCCCAAAAAGGGATTGGGCTAGCAAATTGGTGCCAATTTAAAAAAGGGTAAAAAAGTGATCCAGGAAAAAAAGCCCGGGTAAGTTTGACCTCTGTTGTAGGTAAAATGTTTGAAGGGTTTTTCTCGAGATGCATCCGGGAGAAACTCATGACAATAGTGTATAACCCCATTCCAGCAGGGTTTTTAAATGAAGGATCGGCCCCTGTCGACTAAACTCACAGCTTCTATGAGGAAGTCATGCTAGACTGGATGGGGGTGGGCAAGGATGTCATATATTAATTTTTCTAAAGCATTTGTAGGTGCCACAAAAAGGTTTGGTAATAAAATGGAATGCTTGGATGGGGGAAAACGTGGGCAAGTGGGTAACAACGGGCTCATGATAGAAAAAAAAGGGGATTAATTAACGGTGCATTCTCTGCTGGGTTTCTGTTATAGGGGGTACCACAAGGGTCAGTATTGGCCTTCCTTTCAACATTTTCATTTAAAGACTTTCACATGGATTCCAGTAGAAACGATCTTTCAAAGATACAAAGCCTGTAAAATAACAACACAATAGAGGATAAAGGTTTAATTTCAAAGGGGCTGGATAAGTTGGTGTGGCAGGGAAATGGCAGATGAGGGTTTTTCACAGAAAATGCAAGGTTTGCACATGGGAGGGAAAAATCCATTACATGACTACATGTTAAAGGAAAAAGGTGGGTAAAAGTGACAGGGGAAGGACTTGGGGAACCTGGTGGCAGTAAACTTAATTGTAGCAGCCATGTCAGACAGACTGCCAAGGCAAAAAGGATCATGGGGTGCATTAGAAGGGCATAGAGCACATGATAAACATTTTTCTCCCATTTACAAATCACTGGTTAGACCCACCCGGGAAAATTGTGTACATTTTGGGCACCATGCACAGGAAACATTTAGACTTGAACAGGGACAAAGGCGGGGAACAAAAATAATAAAAGACGGGTGGACACAGTACCCAGAAAGATTAGCAAGATTAGGGTTATTTATTTAGAGAAAAAACGTTTGGGGGGGCATAATAAATAGTTTAAATACACAAAGGTCAAAATAAGACTCTTCCAAATTTTTTTATACACAGGGTGTATCGGGAAAGGGGGGCTCCCTAGTCTTTAGGAACGAAAGTTTTTTTACAAAACATAAAAGGGGTTTTTTACTGTAGAGCAGGAGACTGTGGAACTCTCTTCCAGGGAACTTTTCATGGTGAATTCCCAAAAGAGTTCAAAAAGGTTTGGATGCTTTCTGGAGCATAATTATAAATTATAGTGTCAGGGTTCTGGAGAGGGGGGCATTGAACCAGGGATTTATTCCGATTGCCAGATTGGAGTCGGGAAAGGGAATTTTTCCCAAAAATTTGAGGACAATTGGCTTCTTCCTCATTGGGGTTTTTTGCCTTCCTCTGGATCAACACCTTAGCACAACAGGCTGAACTGGATGGACGTCTCGTCTTTTTTCGGCCTTATAAAACTATGAAACTATGAAACTATGAATAGTTTGTGGTTGCTCAACTGTTTGGCGCAATGTACATCCAGGGGTTAATTAACCGTGGTTTTTCTGCTGTGGTGACTAAAATAAACCATCTTTCACCACCAAAAAATAAATTTTTCCTGTAGCATAATTCACAAGCGAAGGATAATTACAATGTTTTCTCTTGTTGTGTAGCGTAAAAAACACGCCATTGTAACACGCTACAAAGCTCGTAGTTTGTGGTTGCTCAATTGTTTGGCGCAATTTACATCCAGGGGTTAATTAAGCGTGGTTTTTCTGCTGTGGTGACTAAAATAAACCGTCTTTTTCACCACCAAAAAATACATTTTTCCTGTAGCATAATTCACAAGCGAAGGTTAATTAAAATTTTTTCTCTTGTTGTGTAGCGTAAAAAACACGCCATTGTAACACTCTACAAAGCTCGTAGTTTGTGGTTGCTCAAATGTTTGGCGCAATTTACATCCAGGGGTTAATTAAGCGTGGTTTTTCTGCTTTGGTGACTAAAATAAACCGTCTTTCATGGCCAAAAAAAAACATTTTTCCTGTAGCATAATTCACAAGCGAAGGATAATTACAATGTTTTCTCTTGTTGTGTAGGGTAAAAAAAAACGCCATTGTAACACGCTACAAAGCTCGTAGTTTGTGGTTGATCAATTGTTTGGCACAATTTACATCCAGGGGTTAATTAAGCGTTGTTTTTCTGCTGTGGTGACTAAATAAATCGTCTTTTTCACCGCCAAAAAATAAATTTTTCCTGTAGCATAATTCACAAGCGAAGGTTAATTACAACTTTTTCTCTTGTTTTGTAGTGTAAAATACATGCCATTGTAACACGCTACAAAGCTCGTAGTTTGTGGTTGCTCAATTATTTGGCGCAATTCACATCCAGGGGTTAATTAAGCGTTGTTTTTCTGCTGTGGTGACTAAAATAAACCATCTTTTTCACCGCCAAAAAATAAATTTTTCCTGTAGCGTAATTCACAAGCGAACATTAATTACAATTTTTTCTCTTGTTGTGTAGCGTAAAAAACACGGCATTGTAACACTCTACAAAGCTCGTAATTTGTGGTTGCTCAATTGTTTGGCGCAATTTACATCCAGGGGTTAATTAAGCGTTGTTTTGCTGCTGTGGTGACTAAAATAAACCGTCTTTCACCACCAAAAAATACATTTTTCCTGTAGCATAATTCACAAGCGAAGGATAATTACAATTTTTCTCTTGTTGTGTAGCGTAAAAAACCCGCCATTGTAACACGCTACAAAGCTAGTAGTTTGTGGTTGCTCAATTGTTTGGCACAATTTACATCCAGGGGTTAATTAAGCGTGGTTTTTCTGCTGTGGTGACAAAAATAAACCGTATTCACCGCCAAAAAAGAAATTTTTTCCCTGTAGCATAATTCAGAAGCGAAATTAATTACAATTTTATCTTTTTTTGTGTACGTAAAAAACACACCATTGAAAACCCCTAAAAAGCTTTATTTTTGGGGTTGCTCAATTTTTTTGGCGAAATTTTTCTCCGGGGGGTAAATTAAGCTTGTTTTTCTGCTGTGGTGACTAAAATAAATCTCTTTTTATCCGCCAAAAAAATAATTTTCCCCGGTACAAAATTCAAAAGGGAAGGTTAATTACAATTCTTTCTTTGTTGTGTACGAAAAAAAACACGCCATTGTAACATGTAAAAAAACCCGTAGTTTGTGGTTGCTAAATTGTTTGGAAATTTACTCCGGGGGTAATTAAGTGTTTTTTCTGCTGTGGTGACAAAAATAAACCGTCTTTCCCCCGCCAAAAAATAATTTTTTCCTGTATATAATTTACAAGCGAAGGTTAATTACAATTTTTTCTTTTATTTGACGTAAAAAACCCCCTTTGTAAAACGCTACAAAGTTTGTATTTGGGGTTGCTCAATTGTTTGGTGATGTAAGGGGGAGGGTGGATTCGCTGGACCAACCAAGCGATGATGCTAAGCCATGCGGGGAAAGAGTCAAAGTAGCCCCCGGTTTTTTCCCAAGCCCCCCGAAAAGGGGGATGGACTTTGCGGCATGAGGCCCAGTCGTTCCCCCTGACGTGAAAAAATTGTAGGGGGCCCGGGGACAGGGTACAGAATAGTGACCAGAGACGTAGTGGGGGACAGCAAAATTTGGGGGCGGCGGAAAGGGGTTCCTGGCAAGACAGGAAACGGTCAGGGCGGCCAAAACAGGCAAGGTAGGAAACGTCGGAAGGACTGGTAAGGGATAATCAATAGGACCCCAACACTCTCTAAACTCCCGGAAAACACCCCAAACAAACTGGCGAGAGTGCTGGGGGCGAAACCCTTTTATAAGGACAGGGGCCGTCAATAACCAAAATTTAAAGGCGCGCTGGCCCTTTAAATCCCGACCAGCCGCGCCGCGCGCCTTAAGCAGCGGTTAGGCACCCGGGGGCTGTCAGAGTGGGACAGGGCGGGGACTGGAAGACAGGGTTTCCCGGGCAGGAGGGAAGGACAAGGCTCGGGAAGCAGCGGCACCCGCCCCGACCCCGGGCCCCGGGGGGCCGGCGGGGCGGCCGCGGGGCCGCGCGCCCTTAAAAGTCCCCCCCCCCCTTAGCTTCCCCCTTTCCTTTTGGATCTAGAGAAATCAGGTTTCGATTTTGGGTTAGTTCCCCTGAAGCTCCCGGGGCCAAGCCCTTCCAGCAATAAGGTAGAACCGCTTCCCCCCACTGTTTCTCCGCCAGCACTCCTTGACCCCCAATATTTTATCTGTGCACAACAGGGGAAGGCAGACAGATCTACGGGAGAACGGGTTTAGCACCACCCGGGTTGAGGAGGGGCACATAAACGGTTTGGGGAAATTTGATCGGAGGAAGCGAAACTTATAGGGAAAGGGGGGTTTAGAGCCCAAAACACCACAAAAGGCCCCGGATTTGGGGGCCCCAAATTGTAATGGGCACCTTTAAAACGGATTCTTTGGGAAAAACCAAACCCTATCGCCTGGCTCAAAAGGGGGGGGCCTACGGGACCTGTCAGCCTGAAGTTTGGGGCGGGCAGAAGCTCGTAGCAGGGCCCGTCGTGTAAATTTTTCCAAAGCCTTGATGTCCTTTACTTGGCATCCACGCAGGGACAAGGACAGGTAGCAGAGGGAGAGGTGGGCGGGGGTGTAACCCAAAGACAACAAAAAGGGGGAGGCCCCCGCGGGGGTTCAGACTCAAAGAGTTAAAAAAAAAAACTTGCCCAGGGGAAAAAAAAAACCAGTTATCCTGACGGCGGACACAAAGGTCCGCAAGTAGGTGCCCCCCACCTGGTTAACCCTTCTACCTGCCGAGTTTTAGGGGGGCATGCAGATGAAAATCCGCTGAAACTGCAACTGACAGCACAGGCCCGCCAAATTTAGCAAAAAATGGACTCCCCCCAGAGACAAATTTGTCGGGGGACCGGTAGGGGGAAAAATATGTGGAAAAAATGTTGGGCCAGCTGGGGGCAGAGGGGGGTAAAAAAACCCCGGC